>PVJN01006713.1:0-73632 GCA_004026805.1 Lasiurus borealis | reverse complement strand
GCAAGGCGACGTGCTGAGCCGTAGGTAACCTCACCTAGAGCAGCCGGGGCCCTGCCCTTTCCAGCCCCAGTAATGAAAGGTGAGTCCTAGGACGGCCCTGTCTATTAGGTAACATGAAAAGGAAGCTCAGAGAGGGTAGGAAATTTGCCTCAAGTCACACAGCCCCACATGAAAGACTAGAACTCAGGTCTTTGCTGTTAGCCCCTCCTCTCACGCCGCATGGAGGTGAGCTCCAGCCGGATCCGCCTCTCTCAGGGAGAAGGGGAGTGTTAACACAGCTGAGCTTGGCATTCTCTGTTCCTCCTGACACCGGTTACGCCAGTGGAGCTCACTCCCTGGCTGGGTGGGCAGGCACGTCCCCGGACTCAGCGAGGCAGGCGGGGCAGGTGGTAACGTCTCCCACGCTCTCTCCATGGACAAGGCAGAGGAGTGGCCACAAGGTCGTGTTGCACGTGGTAAGATCCCACAATCTGCTCCTCACCCCACCCCTCACCCAGAGAACGCCCTGCACGGGATGCATCCAGAGGGTGTCAGTTAAAGGGGACGTGGGACCAACATGCAGGAGGATCTCCATCTACCAGCATGGGCTTTCTCTGCTCCTGGCTTTGTCCTCATCACCCCTCCTTCCTCCCTTCAGCCCTATGTGTACATCAAGCACCTGCTGTGTCCAAACTGCCAGGCGGTGGGATATCATGGAGAGCAGAACAGACATGGTGGTGTTCACAGATGGGGCAGACAGGCAACTCAGCACAAGCAATCGCCATTCAGGGTGGCAGGTGCCATGACTAGAAGGTAAAATCTCATAGAAGCACTGGGCTGGGGGTTGAGGTGGGCGGGGGAGAGAGTGGCACACACACTGAGAGGTTAAGTATCCAGGTGAAGGGTGTGGGACAGGAGCAGATGCTACCCAAAGAGAATACTATGCACAGAAGTCCACATTTCGGACAGAACAATGGATCCTGCAAATAGACCAGTGTGGCTAGAACAGGGACATGAGGCAGGGATAGGGGGGCTGCTGCTGATCCATGAGACTGGAGGAGGGATCAGAGACCAAGGCATGGAGTGCTTGGTCCCCAGGCTTTGTCCTGAAGCCAGTGGTGACCCAGTGAAGGATTCTGAACAGGTGACAATGGCCAGATTTGCCTTTAAAGAAAGTGCTCTGGTTGCTGTTGGAGAATGGGTTGAAAGAGCAACACCTGGAGCAGAGAATCCAGGTAGGAGGCCAGGTAACAGTCCAAGTGAGAGAAGGTGATGGTTAGGACTGAAAATGGTGAGAAATGGACAAATGCAAGAGACAGCAGGAAGTGAAACTGACATGCCTTAGTAGTAGGCGAGTGTGCCACGCTGCTGTGGCTGAGGGGGGACCCAGCCTGTGACAGTCCCAATGTAGCAAGAGTCAAGGATTGGCTCTGCCTCAACCAAGCTGCTTAGGGCCAGAGGTCAGAACCAGAACCTTGCCAATCTGAGTGATCTGGGGAGGGATAACCAGGAAGACATCCCAACGAGGCCACCTAGGGGGGGAGGGGGGGCTAGGATGTGCTGAAGGAGGAAGCCACAAGGTCAGGGCACCAGGGAAGTGAGCACAGGGGTGGAGCAGGCAGGGCACTCTCAGCCCAGCACTGGGATCCTGCACCCTCTTGCACATGGTTAGGTTCAGTGCAGGACAGCACTGAAGGGCAGCGGAGGTGAAGGCCCACGTCAGCGAGGTCAGAGTGCAGAGCCTGCTGGAGGTTGGACACCAGGCAGGGAAGTCAGGTTCACATGCTCCCTGTGGCAATCTGGTGCCTCTATCTGACTGAAAGGTCTGTGTCAGCTGTCAGCTGTCAGCTCCAAGTGGCTGCCAAGAAAGCAATTGCCTTCTGTGACTACATTAATAGGAGTTTAGTGTCCAGATCAATGTGGCTAAGGGTTTCGCTGCACTTGGCACTTGTCAAACCGCATCTGGAGGCCGAGTGCTGTGAGGAGCCTTCTCTTGGGGCTCCCCGAGGCCAGATCTAAAAAGCCTACATGTCTCTTTTTGGGTGACTGTGGCTGCACCTCCTTAGCTACAGGGCATGCCCACCCCCAAACCCGCCCCTGACTCTGGAGAAGGTTCCACCTCCAGCCTGAATTGGCTGGGAGGGTCTGAAATAGGCAGGGGTTTGGGTCCAGTATTGATAGATCACCTCACATTTTAAGATAAATCATAACTTCACACTTAACGGGAAATGTAATTATATTTAAAAGTTTATCTAAATATTGAAAAAAAAAACTGTGACATGTCAGTAGTGTCTATGGACTGGGTCAAGCCCACTGCCCCAGTCTGTGACTTCCAATCTAACCACCCCCTCCATGGTGGTTAATTTTATGTGTCAGCTTGACAGGCCCAGAATGCCCAGATGAAACCTTATTCCTGGGTGTGTTTGGTAGGGCAATTTTGATGAGATGGGCATTGGAGTAGGTAGATTCACTAAAGCAGATTGTCCTCTCAGTGTGGGTGGGCCTCATGCAATCCGCAGAGAAAGGGGGAATCTCCCCCTTTTTCCTGCCCCGCTGCTTGAGCTGAGATATCTCATCTCATTTCCTTTGCCCTTCAGACTGGGGTTTATACCTTCAGCTCCCCTGGTTCTCAGGCCTTCACACTAGAACTGGAATTACACCACCAGCTTCCTGGGTCTCCAGCTTGTGGGACTTGCAAGCCTTCATAATCACAAGCTGATTCCATATCAAACAAATAAACAAATAAACAAACAAATAAAAGATATATAGGGCTGAAGTCAAGGTGTCAGCAGCTAAAGCTTTTAGAGGAGAATCTGTTGCCTCCATACCTTGGCTCATGGCTCCTTTCCACCATCATCAAAGTGCACGTCTCAAGCTTCTGCCTCCCTCACTACATCTTCTCTCTGGCTCTCACCCACCTGCCTCCCTCTTACAGGGACCCTTTCGATTACATTTGGATCCATATTGATAATCCAGGATAATTTCATCTTAAGACTCTTAATCACTTCTAATATATCTTTTGCTATATAAAGTAACACATTCACATTTCGGGGAGTAAGATGTAGACATGTTTGGGGGAGTGGTCATTATTCTGTCCACCACCCTTCTCATCCTTCAATCTGAATACCTGTTCATTACTTGTCTGCCTTGGTGGGTGGGTCTGGCCTCTGAATCCTGGTGAGCTGTGATTCCAACAGGTGGAAAGACATGTGGCAGAAGTTCAGGTCAAGAGCCAGAAGGAAAAGGCAGCACAGCACAGACATATAAGTGCACATGTGTGTGTCCATGTGCATGTGCATGTGTTTGTATATGTGTCACAGAGGGAGGGACAGGAAACCCTGGCCCACAATTAAGTCCTCTGCCTCTTCTGCTCACACTCCCATGTGTATCTCCGCCTAAGCCCCTTCTCTGAGTCCACTCTCCGAAGTGTCAGGTCAGCATCTTTTCCCACTCCCTTCCCCAGTCACTTACCAAATTGGATCAGCTGTGGACAGAGCCCATTAAACAAATGCACCTCCCATCCTTGATTTACTGGAAGAAAATAAGAGGTGTTTTCCTTTCTGGGAAAGTATCTTTCTTAGTGTGCTAATGTGCTAAGACTCCTCCTGCAAGCTTTCTGTGTAGATGGTCTCAATTAGGCCAGGGAACTCTGCTACTCAAAACCTTAGCATCAGAGCATGAGCACTGGGGCTGGAAGTTTATTCAGCCCAGAGAGGGCCAAGGATTAGAACAGGCAATGCCACCTGTCAGCAGATGAATGGATGCCAGGAGCCTCCTGTATCTTAATTCCAGGGAACCAAGCGTCAGGGGATGTTCAGCAGATGAGACTGTCAGGAGCATGATGACTGACATCAACGGTGACAGAACTTTAGGTACTGCCCACTCCATCCCACGCCCAACTAGGGACTCAAGGTGGGCGCACACTGACCAAGGAGCTGAAGCAGAGTGTGTGAACTGAGTGCAAAGAATAAGGTAGTATGTGTGTGGTTCAGAGGACAAATTCGAGATGTAGATCAAATTATCCTCTACTCCTGGCTCCATAAACACTCACTCATTTGGGGATCTCAGGCAAGCCATTTAGCCACTCTGTTCCTCAGTTTACTCATTCATAAAATGGAAATAAAACCTACCTCTTACAGTCACTAGAAAAATTAATGTGACATGAGCACAATATTTGGCCTAGAATTGTTATTTTTTTAAATATACTTTATTTCAGAGAGAAAAGGAGAAAGCAGGAGAGATAGAAATATCAATGATGAAAAAGAATAATTGATTGATTGTCTCCTGTACACCCCACACTGGGGATTGAGCCCACAATCCTGGCATATGCCCTGATTGAGAATTGAACCATGACCTCTTGGGTTAATGCTCAACCACTGAGCCATGCCAGCTGGGCATAGCCTAGAATGATTATTATTAACATTTATAACATTAGTACATGAAGGCAGGACCAGAAGCAACATGAAGCAGTACATGAAGCAACCCAGAGCTTTGCTGCTAAGTTCTCTGAGGACACTAGAATGGCCTCAGTCCCTCTTCCCTAAAGGGCAGGCATGGAGGGGTCCTGGGGACTGAACCTGAGGTGGGGCTGCCAATCACTTCCATGGCAAAAAGATGGTCTAAGTTGCCTAGGACCAAGAGACCCTGTTCAGGACCTGAGCAGGGCCTCTCTCTCTAGACAAGGCTGGTAAGAGCTACTTCTAGGTGAGAACACAGCACTTCAGGGCTGGGCCTCCTGGTCAGTTTTGAGTGGACAGAGAACACGGACTCTGGGGAAGGAGGAGCAGGGAGGGCAGTGCAGCCTGGGGACTTGCACAAGGTCCCATGGCCAGGCCAGGAGTGAAAGAAAAACCCAGGTCTTCCATCCTCCAGGAGCAGGTCTTCTCTTCTTGGACTCAGAGGCCCCTTTCACAGCGTGAGCGCCCTGTCCAGCAGGTGGGCACACTGAGCTGTGCGGGACCTTCAGGAGGTTTCATCCAGGGGTGCCCAAAGTCCTGGGTTGCCTCACAAGCAGATTTGTCATGAGTTCTCTTGAAAAAAAAAATTACTCTCAGGTTTTGGGGCAACATCAGCTTCAGATTAATGAACATTAGCTACTTCTTCCTCATCACAAGGAGGCAGACACCAAAAATCAGGCAACAGTCACTTTCAGTTCTCCCTCGACCCAGGCACAGAAAGAGCGCTGTGCTCAGTGCCAAGCCTTCAAGTTCTCCTTCAGCTGCCTCAGGCGTGTGGCTTTGGGGGAAGTAGCTCAGCTCCCTGGCCTCCATTAGTCCTCTTCAAAATGGGAATAATGCCATCACTACTACCATTCCCATCTCTATGTCCTGAGCTCCCTGCTTTCCACCTGGGGATTTTAGATTCTCAGCTTCCCCTCTTAGCCCCTCCCAGAAAAAGAGGGCCCCCTCGGGTCCTCTTCCTGGCCTTCCTGATCTCCAGACCTTCAGCTCCCGGTCCCAACTCAAACCCAGTTTACCCAGAGCCAAAACAAGGAACTCCCTTCAGCAGAGTAATCAGCTCAAGCAATTGTCTGACCAAATTGACTTGTCAGTCACCTTCTCAGACAGGGCCCAGGAGAATCGCCCGCTCTCCGTGTAGGAAAGAATGATTTGTAAGCTTTGAGGTCAGGAGTAAAAACACCCAAGAAAAGCCTGACATGAAGGGAATGACTCAGTCTGGGTTTCCATAGCAATCCTGGGAGAGACAGAAAGAGCACGTGCCAGGACAATTCAGAGATTGCACTGGCAGTCACCTTGCTCATGGGCCATCTGTCCCCATGCCCTTCAGCAACAAGTTCCCTCTTCAAAGCCATCAGTCCCCAGACCTGACTCCAAGCAAATGTCCCACTCAGACTCCCTTACACCCTCTCTGCCACAGTTTGGAAGAGGAATCCTGAATTCTTATTCATAAAATACATGGAAAATATATATAATCATCTCATCAAGTCACTATTCTTCTCTAACCTTAACTCATTAAAATAAGAATAAAAATAGTTCTGTATAGTGTCTGAGAGTTAAAATAATGCATTGTTTCATAAATGGGAACATAATTATTTCCTCAGCTTTGCACAGCATTTCAGTGTGCCAAGCACTTTGCCTTGAGCATCTCACAGAAATCACACGAGAGAGTGGGAAGGGGTGGTCTTTCCAAGGTCCTGCCACGGGTAGTATGGGAGGGGCTGAAGGCAACAGCTCAGGACTTCTGGGTGACTAGTCTTTCCAAACGATTGTCTAGAAATTGAGGAAACATTCATTCTGAAATAGCAAACATGAAAAGAGGAAGAGACATCAACAGAAACTAGTATATTTGATGAAAAAAGGGCAGATATAGCCCAACAGAAAGCCTCACCTTCAGGTTCTGCTGAGCTGAACCAGAGTGAGCAGAAGTGTGTGGAAGGGGAGAGTAGATAATAAAAACCATCAAAGCAATTGCTGTCTTTTCTTTATTTCAGATAATGTATGTTGGAAAATCCCATGTAATCTTTAAACAGCCTTATCAGATAGGTGCTTCTATCTGTTAAGGATGTTTAAGGTTGCAAGTAATAATATTGTAAGCCAAGATGGCACTTGAAGTTCATGCTTTGGGCTCTCCCTGTGATCCATGGCACTCATAGATAACATATAAATTGTGAGAATGAATAGGACATAGCCACTATCAAAAGCAAGGCAAACATCTTTCTGGACTCGATATAGAAGACAAAAACAAAAGGAGGTGCTAGCTGAATTGTAGGTGTGCTGGGATTGGTGCCAAGAGGCAGGCAGAGGTGGCCGGTAGCTCTAGCCCATGGGGTACAAGGGACAAAAAAAATGTCACACATAAAGCAGGGGTTTTGATTCAAACTCATTGGGCCTGGCAGGTGGTTGAGAAATGAGTTAAAAACAAACTGTGATGCACCCCGGCCCAGGGTTGGGTTTTCTTGAAGCTCTATGACTAGAAAGGTGGAAGTAGGGATGTGCAGCCTTCCAGCCAGGACCTGGGAAACCCAGGCAGGCTCTTAAGTGCCTCCTCTTCATCCCCTCAGAGAACCAGAGCCTTAACTACCCAAATGAGACCAGGTCCTTTGGTAGGGGCCTCAGTGGTTGTTGGAGATGACTATAAAGGTGAATGTGTGTAGGGGAAATGGATGGGCTTCCCATTCAAGATAATCCTATAAAGCCAAGTTCCAAAAGACGTGAGGCAGTCTAACACTAAGAAAGAAAGCCAATTCTCAGGAGGCTAATTCGCCCAGGCCAAGGTAAAGCAATAGAGCAACCACCAAATAACTGTTCTGATTAAGTAGGATCCACACAGATAAAGGAAAAATAACATGAATCATAATGATAAGGAAATGTGAAACCAAAGCAAATGGAAATGAAACAAGGGCAGGTATTGTACTTAAGCAACAAGATGTAAAATCAATGGAAGAGTGTCATGCAAGAAACAAAGATGAACTCAGAAATTGGTAAAAACACATGGACAAATTTAATTGTTTGTTAAATAATTCTGTTTAACTACTATATAATTACTAAATAATAATAATTACTAAATAATTTTCAGAGCAAAATGCCTGAGGGTTCTGTGAGTAAGATATGCTGATAGAGACTAGAAATAGCAAATAACCTTTTACTTCATTAGAAAAATTAATAGCAAAATAGAAATGCTAAAAATATAAAGGTCATTGCTAAAAGAATAGTAATACTTTATAGTTTCCAAGTCAACAGAAGGAGGGAGGAATGGGGAAAAAATCTAACCATTTAACAGTTTAAAGGTAGAAAAACAGAAGTAAAGAAAATACAAATAAGTGGTAGACACAATACAAGAGTAATAACAACAACAACAAAAAGGTTATCAGGTTAAACTCATCTGTTTAAAGCACAGACTATCAGTTTGGATTTTTTTTTTCAGTTTGTATTTTTAAAAATCCAAATACTTGTTGCTTACAAGTGACAAAAAAACCCATGCCAGGTAAATATTCAAGGAAAACAATAATAATGTGAGACAAAATTTGAGGGAGAAAAAATCAGAGAAATAAAGGAGGACAATAAATCATGATAACACATGAACTTCTGTGAATCTAAATATGCTGTGTCAAAATATATAAAATAAAAACTGGAAGAAGAACTAAGAGATATTGACAAATACCCAATTGCAGAAGAAGAGTTTCTTGCATCCACCAGAAACACATAGATCAGGCAATAAGAATATAGATTATTTGAAGCAGATAATTAAAAGATTGAACTGACAGATAAATCTGTAACCCTGCTCTCAGTAAGCATGAAATATAAATTTTTTTAGGCGCTCAAAGCACATTATAAAAATTGACTTTGCACCAAGTCCCAAAGGTAGTATCAACAAATTGGAAATAATCCATTTCACAGACCATGTTCTCCAACCAGTGCAATAATATTAAAATGCAACATTGAAACGTGTTTTAAAATGCTTTTGGGAAAGAAAAAATGCTCTTGAATAACATGGATTAAAAGAAATTGACAGTAGAAATATTTAGATGCAAATGGCAATGGCGATACATCCCGTAAAATGTGTGGGACGTGATTAAAGTTTTACAAAAGGAAATAATTAGCCTTCAGTGTATTTAAGAAAACCAAGAAAAATTAAAAGTAAATGAATTCATATCTAACTCAAGCTAGGAAAAGAAATTCAGAGGAAATGATTACAGCAGAAATTAACAAAAATGGAAGAAGTAGTAGAGATTAAACCAAAACTTGACTCTAAAAATTAGCAAAACACGTAAACCTTAAGCAAGGGGGAAAGATTTAATAAAGATTTTAATCATTAAAAGAAAAACTATGGGCAACTTCAAGATGATGATTATGTGGACAATTTTCCATAGAAACATAAATCCTGAAAAGCATCTGAAAAAAAACAGAAAATTTGAAAAAACCAATAACGTTTTTAGAATATGATAGGTAGAC
Source organism: Lasiurus borealis (assembly GCA_004026805.1). Taxonomy (NCBI): domain Eukaryota; kingdom Metazoa; phylum Chordata; class Mammalia; order Chiroptera; family Vespertilionidae; genus Lasiurus; species Lasiurus borealis. The sequence goes on along the minus strand of PVJN01006713.1, from coordinate 64,741 downwards.
AAAAAATTTCCCCTTCCCAAACACGTCAAATCTGTTTCAGAAGCAAGTTTTAGAAAACCCTCAAGAGACAGATAATTCCCATTTTACACACGCTATTTCATAGAATTGAGGAATGGGATATGGGTGGAATTTGCCTTCTTATTTTTTTTATTAATTTATTACATGTATACATATCTTCCCATTGCCCCCCCCCAAACCCGGCCCACTCCCATGCATATCCTAACCCCCTAGTGTCTTGTGTCCATTGGGTAAGCTTATATGCATGCATACAAGTCCTTTGGTTGATCTCTTATCTGCCTCATCTCTCCCTAACCTTTCCACTGTAATTTGACAGTCTGTTTGATGTTTTACTGCCTCTGATTCTATCTTTTTGTTCATCAGTTTATAATGTTCTTTATTATCCATAAATGAGTGAGATCATGTGGTATTTTTCTTTCATTGAGTGTCTTATTTCACTTAGCATAATGCTCTCCAGTTCCATCCAGGTTGCTGCAAATAGTAAGAATTCCTTCTTTTTTATGGCAGCATAGTATTCCATTGTATAGATGTACAATAATTTTCTGATCCTGTCATCTGCTGACGGGCACCTAGGCTGTTTCCAAATTGTAGCTATTGTAGATTGTGCTGCTATGAACATAGGAGTGCATATATCCTTTCTGATTGGTGTTTGTAATTTCTTAGGATATATTCTTAAGAGTGTGATTGCTGGGTCAAATGGGAGTTCCATTTTTAGTTTTTTGGGGAAACTCCATACTGTTCTCCACAGTGGCTGCATCAGTCTGCATTCCCACCAACAGTGCACAAGGGTTCCTTTTTCTCCGCAACCTCGCCAACACTTGTCGTTTGTTGATTTGTTGATGATTGCCATTCTGACAGGTGTGAGATGGTATGGCATTGTCGTTTTGATTTGCATCTCTCGGATAATTAGTGACTTTGAGCATGTTTTCATGTGTTTCTTGGCCTTCCTTCTGTCATCTTTTGGAAAGGTTCTATTTAGGTCCATTGCCCATTTTTTTTATTGGATCATTTATCTTCCTTTTATTAAGTTGTATAAGTTGGCTGTAGATGTTGGAGATTAAACCTTTATCAGTGATAACATTTGCAAATATGTTCTCCCATACAGTGGGCTTTCTTATGGTTTTGTTGATGTTTTCTTTTGCTGTACAAAAGCATTTTACTTTCATGTAGTCCCATTTGTTTATTTTCTCTTTAGCTTCCATTGCCCTAGGAGCAGTATCAGTGAATAAGTTCCTTTGGCATATGTCTGAGATTGTGCTACCTGTGGATTCCTCTAGTATTTTTATGGTTTCCTGTCTAATATTTAAGTCCTATATCCATTTTGAGTTTATTTTTGTGTATGGTGTAAGTTGGAGGTCTAGTTTCATTTTTTTGCATGTATCTGTCCAATTTTCCCAACACCATTTATTGACTCAATTGTATGATCATGCCTCCTTTGTCAAATATAAATTGAGCATAGTGGTTTCAATTGATATCTGGATTATTTGTTCTATTCCATTGGTCTATGTGTCTGTTCATGTGCCGGTATCAGGCTGTTTTGAGAACAGTTGCTTTATAATATAGCTTCAAATCTGGTATTGAAATCCCACCTACTTTATTCTTCTTTCTCAGGATTGTTGTGGCTATTCTGAGTCTTTTTTTATTCCAAATGAATCTTTGGAGAGTTCTTTCTAGGTCTGTGAAATATGTCATTGGTATTTTAATGGGGAGTGCATTAATCTATAGAGTGCTTTGGGTAGTATGGACATTTTAATGTTGTTGATTCTCCCAATCCATGAGCATGGTATGCTCTTCCATCTGTTTACATTTTCCTCTATCTCTTTTTTCAGTGTCCTATAGTTTTCTGCATATAGGTCTTTTACCTCCTTAGTTAAATTTATTCCTATATATCTTAATTTTTTGGTGCAATGGTAAAGGGATTGCTTTTTTAGTCTCTCTTTCTGTAAATTCACTATTAATGTATAGAAATGCCATAGATTTCTTGGCATTAATTTTGTATCAACTACATTGCTGAATTTATTTATTAAGTCTATTATTTTTTCATGGAGTCTTTCGGGTTTTTAATGTACAGTATCATATCATCTGTAAATAAGAACAGCTTTACTTCTTCTTTTCCAATTTGGTTGCCTTTTATTTCTTCTTCTTGTCTGATAGCAATGGCTAATACTTCCAATACTATGTTGGTGAGAGTGGTCATCCCTGTCTTGTTCCTATTCTTAGGGGAAATGGTTTTAGTTTTTGCCCATTGAGTATGATGTTAGCTGTGAGTTTATCACATATGGCTTTTATTATGTTGAGGTATGATCCTTCTATTCCCACTTTGTTGAGAATTTTTATCAAAAATGGCTGTTGGATTTTGTCACATGCTTTTTCTGCATCAATTTCTATGACTATGTGATTTTTATCTCTCAATTTGTTTATGTGATATATCACATTTATTGATTTGCGGATATTGTACTATCCTTCCATTCCTGAGATAAATCCTACTTGGTCATGGTGTATGATCTTTCTGATGTACTGCTGGATCTGATTTGCTAGAATTTTGTTGAGGATTTTGGCATTTATGTTTTTGAGGGATATTGGCCTGTAATTCTCTTTCATTTTATTGTCTTTATCTGGTTTTGGTATTATGGTGATGCTGGATTCATAGAAGGAGCTTGGAAATGTTCCTTCTTCTTGAATTTTTTTGCATAGTCTGAGAAGGATAAGTTTTCATTCTTCCTTGAATGTTTGGTAAAACTCTCCTGTGCTGGAAGTTTTTTGATGACTGCTTCAATTTCTTCCATAGTTATTGGCCTATTGAGATGTTTAGATTCTTCCTGATTGAGTTTTGGGAGGTTATATTTTTCTAGGAATATCTCTATTTCCTCCAGGTTGTCCAGTTTGTTGAAATAGAGTTGATCATAGTATTTTTCAACAATCCTTTGTATTTTGGTGGGGTCTGTTGTTAATTCTCCTCTTTCATTTCTAATTTTATTTGAATCTTCTCTCTTTGCTTCTTGGTGAGCCTGGCTAGAGGTTCATCAATCTTTTTATCCTTTCAAAGAACCAGCTCTTGGTTTTGTTGATCTTTTGAATTATTTCTTTGGTCTCTATGTTGTTTATCTCTGCTCTGATATTTACTATTTCTTTCCTTCTGCTTACACTGGGCTTTTCTTGTTGCTCTCTTTCTAGCTCTTTGAGTCGTAGAGTTAGGTAATTTATTACTATTGTTTCTCATTTTTTGCAGTAGGCTTGTAGAGCTATGAATTACCCTCTTAAGACTGCTTTCACTATGTCCCATAAATTTTGTATTGTTCTGTTGTCATTGTCATTTGTTGCCATGATGTTTTTTATTTCTTCCTTGATCTCTCTGGTTATCTAGTCATTGTTTAATAGCATGGTGTTTAGTCACCATGTGTTTGATTTCTTTGGATTATTTTTATTGTAGTTAATTTCTAGTTTTATGGCACTGTGATCTAAAAAGATGCTTGATATGATTTCTACCTTCTTGAATTTGAAGAGACTTTGCCTATAACCAAACATATGGTCTATCTTTGAAAATGACCCATGTGCACTTGAGAAGAATGTATATTCTGTGGCTTTGGGATGAAATGTTCTGAAGATGTCAATTTCATCTGGTCTAGTGAGTCATTTAGGATTGATGTTTCTTTGCTAATATTTTGTTTAGAGGATTTGTCCAATGGTGATACTGGGGTATTAAAGTCTCCTACTATGATTGTATTGCTGTCAATCTCTCCCTTAGTATCCTCCAGGAGTTTTTTATGTATTTAGGTGCTCCTGTATTGGGTCCATATATGTTTACTAGAGTTATTCCTTCTTGTTGGATTGCTCCCTTTCGTATTATGAACTGGCCTTCCTTATCTCTTGTTATATCCTTCACTTTGAGGTCTAATTTGTCAGATATAAGAATTGCAACTCCAGCTTTTTTTTTCATTTCCATTTGCCTGAAAACCATCCCTTTACCTTCAGTCTGTGTGCATCTTTTTTTCTGAGGTGGGTTTCTTGTAGACAGAAGATATATATGGGTCATGTTTTCTTATCCAATCTTATGTCTTTTGATTGGAGCATTTAATTTGTTTACATTTGAAGTTATTATTGATAGGTACTTATCTTCATCATTTTTATTCTTTACCTCTGTGTTCCTTCTTCGCTTTCTATTTCTTTTTGTACAGCAGACCCTTTAACATTCCTTGCATTGCTGGTTTGGTGGTAATAAATTCCCTTAGTCCTTTTTTGTCTGTGAAGCTCTTGATTTCACCTTCAAATTTGATTGAAAGTCTTGCTGGATACAGTATTCTTGGATTCAGACCCTTCCTTTGCATGACTTTGTATATTTCATCCATTTCCTTCTGGCCTTATGAGTTTCTGTTGAGAAGTCAGTTGCTAGTCTTATGGAGGTTCCTTTGTAGGTAACTTTCTGTTTCTCTCTGGCCACTTTTAAGATTCTTACTTTGTCATTGGTGTTTGCCAATTTAATTATAATGTGCCTTGGTGTCGTTTATTTGGAGTACATTTTGCTGGGGACTCTGTGAGCTTCTTGAATTTGTGTGGATTTTTTTCTTCCCTATATCAGGGGAGTTTTCTGTCATTATTTCTTCAAACAGATTTTCTATTCCTTGCTCAGTTTCCACTCTTTCTAGAACCCCAATTATGTGGATGTTGTTTTGTTTCATGTTTTCCCAAAGTTCACTTAGGCTCTCCTCTTGCTTTTTAATTTTTTTTTCTAGAAGCTGCTGTACTTGAGTATTTTTTCCCTACCTTCTACCTCACTGATGCAGTCCTCTGCTTCTCTAGTCTACTTTTGATGCTTTCTATTGAGTTCTTTAGAGCAGCAATGTCATTTTTCATTTCTTCTTGATTCTTCTTCATTTCTTCTTGGCTCTTCATTTCCTCTCAGTTCTTACTCATATTGTTGAATTTGTCTTCCATTCTTTTCAGTCACCTTCTGACCATTTCTCTGAATTCTTTCTTTGGCAAGTTGCTTGCCTCCATTTTGTTACTTCCTTTTCTGGTGATGCCTGCTTTTCATTCATATGCAGGCTGTTTCTTTGACTGCCCCTGGTCTCTCTTCTCCTGGTGTCTGGTTATGGAGTTCTCTCTCTCATTCAGTGATTTAAAGGCACAAAATACAAGCAGGTACAATGCTCAAGGCACTGAACAGAAATGTATTCACAATATTAATAACCACAAATAAGGTCGCCACAAGAGAGAGACAAATTAAGAGAAAATAGAGAAAGAAAAAGAGAGAAAATAGGAAAAAAAGGAGCGCCAAAATGAAATTGGGAGAAGGGAGAAAAAAAGTTAAAAAAGGAAAAGGAAGAAGAAAAAAAAGTAAGAGAGTAAAGAAAGAGAATAAGAAAGAAAATGGAGAGTTGTCGGCATAGGAGAATCCAAGGTGGCGGCATAAGTAAACATCTACACTGCTGCTTTGCACAATTTCAAAATTACAACTAAAAGACAGAACAGACATCATCCAGAACCACGGGAATGCTGGCTGAGTGGAAATTCTACAACTAGAAGGAAATAGAGGGGTTCACAGAGATCCTGAGGAGCTTCAAAAAACTGAGGTATGGAGACGCATGCATGGAGAGAGCAGGTGCCTGAGTACCTGGCTGGCTTTCTCTGGCAGTAGGGAGACAGAGACTCCCAACGACATTGAACTCCTTATCCTACAACACTAAACCCCAGGTCCAGCCGAAACTCATACAAGGGGAGTTTGGACTGTGAAAGGGGAGAAATGCACAGAAATTTAGGGGAGTCACAAAAGATCAGAAGTCTGGTAGTGCACACAACACTGCATGCAGAAGATAGACTGCTGATTGTGCTGCTGGCTTTCAGAAGTGGGCGAGAGACAGACCCTCCCAATTGCGCCACTTCTAACTCCACTAAATCCCAGTTTCATATGGAGCGCAGGGGAGCCAGAAAGGCATTGCAAGAGCACACGTGCACACAGGGACCACTCCAGCGATTACCCAGTCACGCGAGACTCAGGGGCTGTGGAATGCGGGCCCCACTGGAAGGCAAGGTGGTCGGTTAAGCCCTGAGATTCCACCCATTTCAAGCTCAACAGAGACACTTTTGCAGTTTTGTAAATCTTGTATCATAAGGCTGAATCTAACACAGAAGTTCTCCTGACATAGTGAAAATGCAGAGACAAAGGAAGAAATTACAAACAAAAGAAATGAAGGAAAACAAATGAATGGATATAGAGTTCAAAACCACGCTTATAAGGTTTTTCAGGAATATCCTAGAAAAGATGGATAAATTTAGCAAGACCCAAGAGGAGATGAAAAAGGACCAACTAGAGATGAAAAAGGTCCAACTAGAGATGGGAAAGGTCCATCTAGAAATGGAAAAGGACCAACTAGAAATTAAACATACAATGCCTAAAATAAAAAATATTATACAGAGACCTAAGAGCACACTAGAGGAAGGCAAGAATCAAGTCAAAAATTTGAAATATAAAGAATCAGAAAACACTCAAATGGAAAAGCAAGAAGAAAAAAGAATCCAAAAATGTAAAGATAATGTAAGGAGCCTCTGAAACAGCTTCAAGTGTACCAACATCAGAATTGTGGGGGTGCCAGAAGAAGAGAGAGAGCAAGATACTGAAAACCTACTTAAAGAAATAATGACTGAAAACTTCCCACATCTGGTAAAAGAAATATACTTACAAGTCCAGGAAGCACACAGAACCCCATATAAAAGGAATCCAAAGAGGACCACACCAAGACACATCATAATTAAAATACCAAGAGCAAAAGACAAAGAGAATACTAAAAGCAGCAAGAGAAAAACAGTTCATTACCTACAAGGGAGCACCCATATGACTGTCAGCTGATTTCTCAACAGAAACGATGCAGGCCAGATGGGAGTGGCAAGAAATAGTCAACATGATGAATAGCAAGAACCTACAACCAAGAATACTCTATCCAGCAAAGCTGTCATTCAGAATTGAAGGGCAGATAAAGAGCTTCACAGATATGAAAAAGCTAAAGGAGTTCATCAACTCCAAACCAGTATTATATGAAATGCTGAAAGGTACTCTTTTAGAATAGGAAGAAGAAAAAGATAAAAGATCAAAAATTATGAATAACAAATCTATCAACAAGTGAATCTAAAAATGAAGTGAATTAAAAATTTGATCAACAGAATAAACTGGTGAATATACTAGAATCAGTAGCACAGAAAGGGAGTGGACTGATAATTCTCAGGGGGAAAGGGGTGAGGGGTGTACAGGGAGGGACTGGACAAAAATCATACCCCTATGGATAAGGTCAATGGGAGGGAGGTAATGGTAGAGGGAGCGGTGGGAGCCAGGTAGAGGGGAGCTATGGAGGGGAAAAAAGAGAAACAAATGTAATATTCTGAATAATAAATATTTAATTTTAAAAAAAGAAAGAAAGAAAATGGAAACAAATTATATATATGAGAAGAAAAATCCAATAGAACAGCCACTAATCCCAACAAATGCTGGCAACAAGTACCTGGAAATTAATACAAACTACAAATAACAACTAATATTAAGGAAGGTGAGGGAAAACAAAGATTTTTTAAAAAAGCAAACAAAAAGCAAAATAAAACAAGAAGAATAAGCAAAACAATATCACAAAAAAAAGTATAAAAAATCAATATAATCAATGTTCAAGCAAACAACAACAAAAGGACATAGAGAAAAACAATTTTTTGGATGGTGAAGACAGAGAAGAGAGAGGTGTATATAAACTTGGAGTAGGGGGTTGGAAAATAGATATATAAGTGGGATGAAATTTTAATCAGGTAAAAAGAAAGAATAAGGAAAATGTAAAATAGGAAAGGAGTAAGAGAAACAGGACAACAAAATGGGAAAAGTTAGGAAAAGAGTGGTGGCATAAAGGTAGAGTTGAGATAGAGGAAAATTATGCTAAAGGAAAGGTGAAAATAGAATGTAGAACTCTAATCCCGAAATAAAATAACGAGAAAATAAATGACACTTTTTTTCAAAAAGGTAAAATAGTAGTAGTAATAATACTGATTGAAAATAAAAATGTAATAATTAAAAAGGTAAAATCAATTGAGGGAAAAAAGAAAAACATTGTTTTAATTAAAAGATGAAAAAATTAAAAAAATAAAAGAATAGAATATGCAGTAGTAAAGGTCATTCACTTCCCCTCTATTGTTCTGTTTGGCACTCCTGTTTCCCAGTTGGGACAGTATTGCAGTTTCCTGCATTCCAATGCTGTTCAGTGTTGCAAGCCAGTCCTGGTTTTTAAGCAAGCGATGTGTCTTAATCTCTTCATTCTTTTGTGATTACACAAGAATCAATTTGTGAGTCAGACCCTGGGTGGCAGTGTTTCAGGATTGACCTCTGAGACTATTGGTCCTCCCTAGCCTGTGCTTAGATCCTGCTTTCCCTGTGGCACTCAATACTGGTTTGTGGTAGTGGGCTGCCCCAGAGCTAGTTCTCTGATGGTTATTCCTTGCTCTGATCCCCAGGTTCCAGAAAAACAACTTTCCCTTACAGTCTCTTAGGAAGTCCCCAATTGGGTGATTCTAAGTATTGGGCTTGGCAATTAGAAGCAAGGATCTGAAGAGGAAAGAGCGCAAGTCTGCACAGTCCACCTTCCCTGCTCCCGTCCAAGCAGCTGGCACACTTTAATAACTCCCAGGTGGTCCTTCTGCCTCAGATCAAAATGGGTTGCTTTCTAGAAATCCCCAGTTAGCAGCTCTGAAGACCCCCTTCCACATTCACATATCATGCCAGATTTCTCTGGGTACAGCTTTCCCCCAGTCCAGCTCCCACAGTGAACACCTTTTTGTTCTGTGGGACCAGAGACCTCACCTTATCCCAGGAGAAATCTGACCTTTCCATGTGGTGTATAGAGCTCCTCTGAATCTAAGTGTTTGCGCCAATTGGGGAGCAATGTTCTGGGTCTCGTCGCTGTTTGGTGGGTACCGCAGCTGTAGCTTTTCAGGCTTCTATAAACATCTACTTTCCCCTTCAAGATGGCATGGTCTCCATGTCCGCATTGGTGGCTCCAGGAGAAAAGACCCCACAGCAGTGGGGCTGCCTTATCAGGGAAGTCCTGTCCAGCAGTCCCCCACCTTCTCCTGAAGGATAACTATCCCTTAACTCACCAACAAACACACCCTGTGCGACCCTCAGCTGATCTCTCTGTCAGCTCAGCGACAATGCTCTGAACATGTCTGTCTATTCTGCTGCCATTTTTTCTCCACCAGTCTTCTCATTTTGTAAGGCTGGTGTGATCTTGCTACCAAAACTAGACAAGGACAGTGTTAAAAGAAAATTATACTTCAAAATTTGTTCATTAAGTTGATTTTTAAAATACTAAGTAAAAAGCAACAAATCCATTCCAGCAGTACATAAAATATGACTCAATAGAGCTATCCTAGGAATAGAGATGCAGCTCAATATAAGGAAATCTGTTCATATAATTCAATATATTAGCCAATTAAGGATAAAATATCATATAATTCTATCAAAAAGATGTGCAAAAAGCATTCAATAACATTCAGTATCCATTCTGATTTTTTTTAAGAGAGAAAACTCTTAATAAAATACAAAGAGAACACAATTTCTACAAGCTAATAAAGCATGCATACCAAAAGCTCCCTTCTCAATCAAATCAGGAAAAAGACAAGGGTGCCTGCCAGTGGCAACACTATTCAATATTGCACTGGATGTGTGGCTAATGAGAGTGAGAGGGAGAAGGAGAAAGAGAAACACAGAAAGGAAGATATAATTATAAATGTATCATTATTTTCAAATAGCATGTTTATCCACATAACAAAATACTCCATAGGTGCTCGTTGTGTGAACAAATGAATGAGATGCAGTTTGGTTCGACAAGATCAGAGAAGAACAGACAGGAGAACGTCCAAGCCCCTGGAAACTCAGATCCGTAGGGACCAGCTGACCTGCTCATCAGATCACACAGCTATGGCCCTCAGAAGTCAGGAAAAACCTTCTGTCCTAGAGATGTTGCATTAATTTTGGTTTTCAAATATTGTAACATCGTTTCTCTTGATTACTGAGGCATTTGGTGCCCCTTAAAATCATTGAGTGCATCTCTCTCCTCACTTTAGTTTCCTACCTGCAGAGGGTGACAAGTGTTGTGCATGTGCATTGATGCAGTTCCCCCAAAAGGGGATACGAAGCCTCAGGGCTGAGAGGCACCTGATCTATTAAGGGATTCCCTGCTTCAGGGCCTCCCACACACATGTCATTGCTGTCTTCAGTCAGACAAGAGGCTGACAGGCTTCCTGTCTGAGCCTGAGGAGGTGGGAGGCAGAGTTGTGCCTGGGAGTCATTGTCACACCAAATGCAAGGAGGCTGGTTTCCTTCAACAGCTGGGGCTGGACCTGTTTGCTGTGCAGCTGAGCCGCCTCCTGGCTGACTGATGTTCCAGAAGGACGGGTCCTCTGTGGGCCCACAGCCCACATTCCTATCACCTTCTGAAAAACAGCTTCACTCACACAGACCCACCAAATTTCCAACTCTCCTACTTTCTTTCCAATCTTAGCCCTGGGAACTGGCATTCATGGAGCTCCTATTATACTAAATAATCAGGCATGTATTAGCCAATTTGGTTCAGTGGTTAGAAATGTCAGCCTGTGGACTGAAAGGTCGAGGGTTTTATTCTGGTCACAATAAATTGCAGGCTCAATCCCCAGCCCCGGTCGGGGTTCCTGTGGGAGGCAACTAATTGTTTTATTCTCTGTGTCTCTCCTCATCCCTTCCACTCTCCTTAAAAAAATATCCTCGGGTGAGGATTAACAAAAATAAATAAAAATAGGCAGGCAGTATGTAGTTAACAGCAGCCTCAGTTCAGATTCCAGCTCTGTCACTTACCAGCTATGTGACCTTGGGGATATCATGCTGAACTTGTCTGAGCTTCCATTTCCTTATCTGTGAAAATGGATCAGAACACCTGCTTCCAGAGTTTGTGAAAGGATTAAATGGAGATAATTCCCATAAAGGGCTTGGCACCGTGCCTGCCACAGGCTGGGTTCCCTGTGAATGGTGGCTATTGCCATCAACAAACACATCAACAGAATTGAGTAAAAGGCATAAGACAACATGTGGGAGGGAAACAAAAAGGATGATTGTTTGGCTGTGAACAGGGGGGGTTATAGAGGAGGTGGTGTTGGCACTGGATGGGGAAAAATGAGAGGACCTCAGGAGGCAGAGTGAGCAGTAAGGACATTCTAGGCAAAGGAACTGGTTATCCTGTTGGACCTTAGAGCGGAGTGGAGTGGGGGGCGGGGGAGGCATGTAATTTTAGTGAGTATAAATGTTTAATAAATCCTTAGGGGGAAAAAAAGTCAGCCAACTTGCTTCTTGCTCCTTAAACCCTCTCTTCTGCCTAGAAGTGTGATGGATAAGTTCATGGGGTGCCCAGATGTTTGGTCAAACATTATTCTGGGTGTGTCTGAGGGTATTTGGGGATGAGATGGGCATATAAATCAATGGACTGAATCCAGCAGATTGCCCTCCCCAGCTTGGGTGGGCCTTATCTAATCGATCAATCCTGAGTAGAAAAAAATGCTGAGTCTCCCCAGAGTGAGAGAGAATTCCTCCTGCCTGACTACCTTAACCCTGGGTGTTTTCTTTCTGTCTTCAGACTCCAACTGAAACATCAGCTCCCCTGGGTCTCGAATCTTCATATTCAGACTAAAGCTAAACCATCAGCAATCCTGGTCCCCAGCTTTCCAATCACCCTGCACATCAAGGGAATTGCCAGCCTCCATAAACACATAAGCCAATTTCTTATAGCAATAATTATTATTAAACATACTTATAATTATTATTTATAATTTTGTATATATGTATATATGTATATAATTTTGTATATATGTATATGTGTGTATATGTGTGTATGTATATATGTATACATGTATGTATGTGTACATGTATGTATGTATACATGTATATAAGCGTGTGTGTATATATATGTGTATATGTATATATATATATATGGATACACACACACACACACACACACACACACACACACATTCACATGGTTCTGTGTCTCCAGAGAAGCCTAAAAGACACATGCAGCCAGGCCCAGGGCCCAGCAGGTGGCTCAGCTCAGTGATCAGGTAAGGAATGAGTAAGGACTACTGTCCAGGCCTGGAAGGGCAGGGGGAGGACAGCCTGGGATATTTATGCCCTTGAACTTAGAGGAAATGCTTTTCCTTGCATCATAGCAATAGGATTTAAGATTTGGGCTCAAGCATTAAGGGATAGAACAGGCAGTGTGACGCTCTTGGCCTTGGGTCTAAGGCAGTTGGACCTAAGTAGCTTAAGAGGAAGAAGCCATCAACGGGGTGCTGTCAGTTCACTTGAATTCTGCATTGAGGTTTCAGTATCAAACTCTCAGCTGCTTTAAAATGGGTTATCTTGCCTCTGTGGCAGATGGCATTTTTTGAAGTAATGAAACAACATTTCTTATCTCATATGTCCCTCATGCCATGTGACTTCAACAGTCCTATCCTATCACCCCCTTAAAACTCACCAGGTTGTGATTGCTACAACCAATAGAGTTCTGTGGAGGTGATGCCACATGATTTCTGAAGCTGAATCAGAGAAGGATAGAGCTTCCACCTATCATAGTGCACATTGTTTGGGGAATGTTTGCTCTGGAAAAGACAACCATCATATTATGAGGTGCTCATATGAGCCCGTGTGGACCGCATGGAGAAGAAATGCATTCCCAGCCAACAGGCAGCAGCAACCACCAGACATATGAGTGAATGAATTTCCTGGGTCCTCTAGCAATAACACCATCTCATGCACTCCAATATCTTTGCATCATGGAGAAGGTGAGAGATGACAGGAGAAAAAGAAAAAAGGAAGTAGAATTTCAGCCCAAATGATACTGTTCTTTGCCTTCCTGACGGACACTCACCCTCTACTTTCTCCCAGCCTTATGTGACAAATGAGTCCCTGTCTAACTCATGAGACAGCTTGGTCAGTTAGCAGCACCAGGATTGTCAGAAAGGTCTTTGTGTTCTAAGGGTCATCCTTTAAGTACACACAACCAAGCAGGACCAAGTACTAGAGGCCTAGCCTAGAGTGCAGAGCTGACGTTTTGCTCATATAGCAGGCTCCGGACTCCCAACCCAAAGGCCATTAGGGAATGATCATTGCTGGAACCCCAAACCAAGAGGATGACAGCAGATTGGAAGCCAAGTCATCCAGGGGCATTGGTCACGGGCAGGTGGCAGATGCAGGAGCACTGGATCTAAGAGGGGTGAGCTTGGAGTCAGCAGGCAGCACTTCTGCTCACACCTCCAGCAGCCCTGCTTTCATTGGCTCATGTGGCCATGCTGTCAAGAAACACCTTCCATGGGGTAAGTGACAAAGGCCTGAGTCCCATCACCACTGGCTGGACACAGGGGTCTCACAGAGCACCAGGGGGAGTTTCTAGATCACATTCAATGAGGAGGAAAGTGAGGCACATCCAGGACATGGTCACATTAGTTGGCTGAACCAATTCCCCTCCCCCCACCCTCTTTCAGGCTTTTCCAGGGCCCAGCCCCCAGGAATTATCTTACCCTCTCCTGGCTAGGCTGGCTCCAACACTAGCTGGCCAAGGTCATGCTTGCCTGAAGCCTCTCTGCTCAGCTCCCAGTTATGATGCCAGAGCAGACATTGGCCCATCTGACAATGCTCACAGCCAAGCAAATGAAGACCTGGCCCTTGACAGCCAGGCTAGGCAAAGCTTGGCAAAGCAGATGAGGCTCACGGAAACCTTGGCAGATGCTGGCAAACAGTCTGAGAGCCAGCCAGTGAGAATACGCCAGGGCTCCTGCTTCCAAGGCCAGAGTGTCCAGGTACTTCTGTGAGCCCCCTGCCTCATCCCTGATGATAGAACTCAGCTGGTGCATGAAGGGGGCCAGCACTCATTCATCCCACCATTCTCAATGAAGGAAGTTTGTGGTTTCTCCCTTACATTACCTCAACTCAGATACTTGGTCATACCTAGCATGGCAATTAACACAGGGTACTTATAAAAAGCCTGATGTTTAGATGTCTCTAATGTGAGTTGTTCCCCTGGTTCCTACAGAAGCCTGGGTCCCAAAATGGTCCACCCCAGATTCTGATTAGACAGTAATGGCAGAGTGCTGGCACAGCCCTGATCCCAGCTGTGGGGTGTGCAGATGCACCACCTACACAGGAACAACAGCCAGCTGTGTCACCCAGTAATGTCACTTCTGCCTGGAAGCAAGGAAGATGTGGGACTATGTTAACTCAGCTCAGCTTGAGCTACATTTTCGGATGCCTTGTCCTGCATGATTCCAGGTTCAGGGTGGCCCCAGGAGAAATAAGCACAAGGTTGGAGAAGCAGAAATAAAGCACAAGCCATTCCTCATAGAAGGTCACTGAGAGCCACCAGGTAGTATCCAGCTCAACCACAAGGTCTCAGATACAGACTCACCTGGCAGGCATGGGGAAACACCTGACTTATTCTCCAGCTCCTAAAGGGTCTCTTCCTTCCATTTTTCTCAAGTCCTGAGCCAGGTATATGTTCAACTCTGCCATCAAGGATGCCAGCATCTCCTCCAAGGCACCTGTGTCATCAGGATCGGAAGGAGGCTACGGGAAACAGACACAGTTGATAATGTGCTGGTAAGTGTTTGACAGCGAACTCTGCGGGTGCAGCTCCAACATGAATGTTGGCTGATGTTCTTGCTTATGATAACACGTAAAGACCAAAGTGAAATGAAGAAGATGTATTTTGGAATTTTATTTATCATTGTTGTAAGCTACTTCTTTGATACACTGAAAACAGTTCTGAATACCAAACGACTATTTCCTTTCTTCACCATGTCACTGCTACAAATATTACACACTTTTAAAGTTTAATTTACTTTATTAATGTTTTCTCCATCACCTTCTCAAGTCTAGACAATCAGCAAAATAATAAATCAAAGACTGATTTGTAGGATGTATCACTGTCTATGGTAGAAATATTCTCACTAGCGTTAATTTAGAGCTACCAATATCACATCACTGAGCATGAGGCTGATAGGAGGTATGCAGTAGCATGCCATTAAATAGTATTTCCACTGTACAGATATAATTGTCATAAATAAACTCAAGAGCATAGAGCATAGATAATAAAAAGACAGCAAAATAATTAGAAAGTACTGAATTCTGAGTATTTACTACCTTTGTTTTTAATGTAATTTATTCCGTTGTGAACTTATATAATTCCTTTGTTAATTATGACTGTGTTTAACAACTGGATTACAAAACTCCTGAAATTTTGATAATCAGTCCTCACAGGTGGATCTGAGCCAGCCCCACCACCATTGGTTCCATGGTCTTCATGGCTTCCAGCTCGTCTTTGCTCTTCCCAAGTGTACATTCAGCTTGACCTATGACAAGTGCTGAGGGACTGTTCCAAGCAGCAGAGGTGACCAGGCCTCAGGTGGTTGGACCTTAGTAAACCACTGGGGGTCTCCCAGCATGTGTGGGGGATGCCAGGCACATCTTAGTAGCAGCTAATCAGGGTGGAAGGGCTGTTCTTGGTTAACATTTGGTCTTTCATGCATCCACCCACTCATTCATTCACACACACACACACACACACACACACACACACACACACTGCCTGCTCCATGCCAAGCCTTAGGCTGGACTCTGAGGACACAGTAATAAAAGCAGATGCTTTTTCTAAATACAAGGTGGTACCCTGGGATGGATTCTGAAGCAGGAAAAAAAAGGCATTAGTAGAAAAACTAATAAAGTCTACAGTTCAGTCAATAGTGTTGTGCCAATGTTAATTTCTTAATTTTGACAGAAGAACCTAGCTATGTAACATGTTATTATCAGAGGGCTTGAGTGAAGGGGATACTGGAATTCTCTATACTACCTTTGTAACTTTTGTGTACACCTAGAGTTTCTCCAAAATAAAAGTTTGATTATGAATTTTAAAAAGAAAAAACAAATAGAAACACTCCCACCACCAAGACCTGGGCCAATCAGGGGAAACAGGACAGAGCAAGGCAAGGCTTTCCTTCTAGGAAGGGGGCCAGGGACTAAGTTTAAGCTGATCTCCAGAACTTGGAGCAGAAACCAAGTTCAAGGCTTGAATGAAGACCCAGGCCCTGGGCTCTGGAACCTGGCAGAGCAGGAAGTGGAGGCTTGAAGGGCGAGAGCTCCTTCTTCCTTTCGTCTAAGTGCAATGGGTTACCTGGTTAGGCAGAATTCAGACATTTCTGGGAGTGAAATGTAAATGTTGCAGCTACTTCTCCATGTTGCAGCTGCTTCTCTATATCTGGACAAATAAGGCAGCAGACACCTGACCCCCTTCACCTCTGCTGCCCAAAGGTGTCAATGGAATTGCACAGATTTTGAAGATAATTGATCTGAAAGTGCCTGCTGCCTGTTAGAGAGGAGGTGCAATGGGGCATTTCTCTGGCCGAAGCATCGGCTGCTGCAATCAATACTACCTGGCAAGCAAAAAGAATCTTGGAGGTTGACTCCTTGGACAACTTCTCAGCAAATATACCCATGTTGCCCTCGTCCATTCTGAGATTCAAACCTGTTGGAATCGCTGATGTAGTTCAATGCTCCTGACTGAGATCAACAGCAGAATGACACTGTGAGGCTGAGAGCCTCCCTAAAGGAAAGGGCAGCCAGGAGAGACAACTCAAGATAATGTGAGAGAGAGTGTTGGTCTTGCACCAGGTGTGCCACCATGTGACAGCCAGCTGACTGAAGACACAAAGGTGACCCAGGAAACTGCTGGCTCAGGAGTTCTAGCATGGAGCACCCAGAGCCCATGGTAACACTGAATAAAGAGGATCACCATCCCCAGTGCACGGACCTGAACAGGCAAGTGTAGCATCAGTGGCATGGGCAGGAGAACAGCACTTTCTACTGGACCAGTTTTCAACAACCATCTTTGTGGCAATACCAGGATCAACAGCAGCTGAAGCTCTCCTTGCTTGCTGGTGGACTAGTCAGATTTCCCAACTCTACCAACACAAGTATGTGGAAGCCAGACTGACCATTTTGGATGAAGTACACCTGTGGTTTTTGTTATCCAAAAGCTCCAGGAGATTTGCTGAATTTTTTTAATGTGGCAAGTGTAAAGGAGGGTTGCTAAATCCATTTCGATTTAAAAATATGAAATGTGACCAAATTCACACCCACTCTTATAAAGCTAGACATCCCAGTCCCAGTTATATACACTCAACTCACTTAGAATCCCCCCACCCTGATTAATCCCCTCTAGTTCCCATGTATTTGTCTATCCCAGAAAGGCTTGCTTAGAATTTTGAACCTGAAATTTCAAAAGCATTTTTTTTCTTCAAAATAGAAGCAAGGACCACCCTTTGATGGCTGTGGCTTGGAGTGGGAAGGCAAGGCTGCAGATAGAAGGAGGAAGAGCTCTGGCTATTTGCAGAATCCTCAGACTGGGCCCTTGTTGCCAAGGAGAGGTGCCTCCTAGACTCTGAGAAGCTCTTATTTCAGGCACATCTCTGCTCTCTCTGGACAAATAAGGCAGCAGACACCTGATCCCCTTAACTTCTGCTGCCCAAAAGTGTCTGAAATTCACAGATTCTGAAGGTAATTGATCTGAAAGTGCACAGAGCAGATGGTGCCCTCCCTGAGGTAAGGAACTCCACACTCTCTTCCTCGAAGTGTCCTCTTGTGTGTCCAAGGTCAGCTGAATGGATGTCTCAGATTGGATCTGCCAACTCAAACCCTGCCATCTGCCTGGGTTAGTCCTTCAGGACCAAGGGGCTGCAGAACCTTCAGATGTAGCTTATCCTCCAAGACAGGGATATGGGGAAGGACACAAGAATGTCGAACAGACCTGACTTCATTTCTCTCTCTCTCTCTCTCTCTCTCTCTCTCTCTCTCTCTCTCTCTCTCTCTCTCTCTCTCTCTCTCTCTCTCTGTTTCTCTCAGTAGCTTAGTGACTTTGGGGAGGACACAACTCCTCATGAGCCTCAATTTCCTCATTCCTTAAATGGGACAATATACTAATTACCTCATTAAAATGTTAAAGATTACATGAGATAATGCATATAAAGTGCTTAGCATGTTTGACCTTAAAAAGCACTCAAAAACTATGAGCTAGTGAGGTGTTTCTTAGTTTCCAAATTCTCTCATCCTGTTTTCTGTTTGATCCTCAGAGGAACTCAATGAAAAAGCTGAATATTTTGCCCCCAGATTCAGATGGGGAAATGGATCAATCCTTTGCCCAGGATCATGCAGAGTTAGTGATAGGCCAGGACTGAAATCTGTGCATGGCTGCTTTAAGTTCCTGGTCACATTTCTCTTCTTCCCCCAGTCCTGAGCCCTTCCCCCACCCATCCCCTGCTGAAAGGGATCAGGAGAAATGAAATCCCACGACCCTCATCATTTCATTCACTTTAGATAACATTAAAGAAAGCTTCTTTGAGGGATGAAATTGCACAGCTTTTTGCCACCATTCTCCTTGACAGGGGTTTCCATGGAGAAACTGTCTGTGTTTCCAGAAGGCAAGCCCCGATTCCCTCACCAGGGAGCTGCGATGCACCACTAGAGCAGGAAAAATAAATCTGCTTCCAATCTGCTTCACTGCAGCTCAGAGGCCAGGAAGAACCTGCTACTTCAGCCACCCCCCTCTCCTCACCCTAACCCACCCCCATGGAGGCTGTATGCACAAGGCAAGACTAAGGCACAATTAAGTGTGTTCCTGGGAAGGAGGCAGAAAGGCAGCTGCTCTTATGACCCAAGCCGGTCTAGTGTGCTGTAGGGAATCTGGTCCCATTAAGGGAAGTTCCTCTACCTGTACCACCAGATGGAGAGACCCTGCTGATTGGCTGCTCAAGGAAAACCACAGCCATCCATCTCTGTTTCCCTAATGAGGGATGGAGGCCTGAACCCTACCCTCCTAGTCAACACCATGGAGAGCTGCCTGCTCCTGAGCCTGCAAGAGCTCAGCTGGGCTCTCAGTCTGGCAAAAAGAAAGGAGAGAAACAGAGGCAAAAGGGTGGTGCGGGGAGAAGGACAAAGAGACAGAGACATATAAAGAGACCCAAAAACAGTGTAAGGGACAAAGGCAGAGAGACAAAGATAGACAGACAAGCAGAAATCGAGTACAAGAGTCATAAAGATGAACTAAGAGACATGCACAGAAAAAAGAGAGAGAAGTAAAGTCTAAGAGACACAAAGATTAAGATTGGGAGTCAGAAGAGAGTCAGGGCAGAGAGAGAGAGAGAGAGAGAGAGAGAGAGAGAGAGAGAGAGAGAGAGAGAGAGAGAGAGAGAGATCTCCTAGAGAAAAGACTTGACTAGAATTTTAGATTTTGGGTTTAAGCCCCAGCTCTTCAGCTTTCTGAATCAACAACATAAGTGAGAGCCAGCATTTGTTAAGTACTTACTTTGAGCCGGATTCTTAGTTAAGTATTTCCATGCATCACAGCCTTTGATTCTCACAACAATTCTACAAGGTGAAAATTGCAATCATCCCAACTTTTCAGATGAGGCAACAAAGCATGTCCATTTCCACGGACAGCCTCACATCAGTACTCTGCAGTAGAACTGGTTTTTTACTCATAACATTGAAAATGTCTTTTACATCCCCAAATGCAACTATGAAGCAGCTGGCCTGCAGAAAACAGTCTTACCTTTCCCACCTCAGTCAAACCAGTCTTATTGAAAACACCAAGGCTGTTTTTGCCCCAAGACCTTCGCACTTGCTATTTCTCCTGCATGGAACTCTGTTCCCCAGATCTTCATAAACATAGCTTCTTTATAGCATTCAGATTATTCCAGTATCACTACTCAAAGTTTCAGTATCACTTCTTCCCTCTTTGAGTAAGTATGCACAATCATTCTACCTCTCCTGACCAGGATTATTTTATTTATTACTTTCTGTTTCTCCAATTAGAATATAACCCCATTAAGGGTCAGATTTGGTTCATACTTGTGTTTCTAGCTCCCAGAGGAAGGCACTTGATTAAAATTATTTAGATGGAAATTGAATGAATGAACTGTTATTTCTGGAATGAAAGACTACAGGGAAGATGATGTCCAGGAGCCAAGAGCTTTAAGCTAAAAGCTATGCAAACGCACTTTTTATCTCCATCCAGGACCCACATTGGACACCCCATGGGGAATAAATGGGATCTTCCATAGACCTTATATTATTATAGAATGTGAAAACTGAAAAGATCGCTAGAAGCCATGTGATGGAAAGATCACAACATCCCCAGGAAATTGCCATCTCTGGTTGTTGCCATGGTTCACTGCCCCAACCCCTTTTCAAAGCCCAAGGCTTATCCTTCCAGCTTCCCAGAATGTAGGCAGCTCATGATTCAGCTAAATTGGCTTCCTGGAATTTCACTCAACTGAGGTGATCCGCCTCATCCAAGGTCATGCCTCTCCCTGGGAGACAACTGCATGCAATGACTATGCAGTGCAAGATTCCAAAGGGCTGTCTTGCCTCAGTTCAGAATGGCATAAGCAGTTGTGGTACCTTTCTAATGCCGTGACACTTTAATACAGTTCCTCACGTTGTGGTGACCCCCAACCATAAAATTATTTTCGTTGCTACTTCACAACTGTAATTTTGTTACTGTGAATGAATCGTAATGTAAATATCTGTGTTTTCTGGTGGTCTTAGGCGACCCACAGGTTGAGAACGGCTGCTATAGAACCTAAGACCAGAATCGCTGCTATAGAGCCTAACACCATTAGAAAATACAGATATTTACATTACAATTCATTAACTGTAGCAAAATTACAGTTGTGAAGTAGCAACGAAAATAATTTTATGGTTGGGGGTCACCACAATATGAGGAACTGTATTAAAGTGTCGCGGCATTAGAAAGGTTGAGACCACTGCCCTAGGGTGTAGAGACATCTGGAATCTCTCCTTCATTTTGGTTACTTCTCCTGAAACCTGAGTTTTTCCTGTGGAAAATGGCAAACAAAGGCAGATCACCTCCCAAGATGTGTCAATGACTCGTGATACTTTCCATCAATACATTTCTCTTTTGTTCTGAGCCACAATTTGGAGCCAAAAGGAATCTGGCTTTTGTGTCACCCCACAGGGATAATAGCCAAGAATCTCAACAAGTAGCAAGGACAATTTTTTATTATCTCTTTTCTTCCAAGTTGCAAATCTAATGGATATTGTACTTGTGCGGGGATAACACATTGTAGGAAATAGGCTGTTGTGTTGAAGAGGGGGAAATCTCATATTAACGGGCAAAACTCATGTTACTATGGCTACAGTCTTTGAAAGATTATGAGCAAACTCAGTGTCTTCTATTATTCATAGAGAAAAGATAATGTTTTGCCATCACCAGATGATGTGCCCACGTCAGGATGTGCTGCCTTTTATCTGAATGCGTGGAAGTGAACTGCAGTCCGATGTCTGTTGTCAGCAACGTTAGCTCCTCTGGAGAGAACATTGGAACACCCTGATGACAGCGCATCCATAATGCGGCTGACAGCCTCTTCTGAAGCACTAATTTTCCAGCATTGGGCAGCCTACGCTGGGGCTCTGAGCTGCACATGAGCACAGCAGAAATGTGATAATCAGCTGTGAGTGTCCTGCTTCAGCTCTGACAACAGGCCTAGAGAGACACCCATCTCAGAGCACATTTACACACTAGAGCCAGAAGAGCTTTTGATTATCTCAGGCTCCAACATGCCAAGCAGGAGTATGGAGGGGGTGCAGGAGAAGGGGGTGCAGAAGGAGGCCAGCTTTCAGAGTGTAGAGAGCTGCTTCAGAGCAGAGCGGCCTGCAGAAGGAAATGAGAGGGTCGACAGAATCAGAAAGGAGGCAGGGCTCAGAGCCATTCAGGCTGGCACTATGAGGAAGACAGTGAGGTCAGCATCTGAATCCTGGTTCCAGAAAACAGGGCTGTGGAGACCACGGTGCTGACTGAACAAATGACCTCGGAACCTGCCACTCATCAGGCCCTCTTTACATCACTGGGTTTACAGAGATGGAAAACACCAGGGACATCCTTGCCCTCAGGGAGTTCATAGCTATGAGGTCATTATTTTTAAATTATTTCAATATAGGCTGGAAAGCTTTCTAGAAACATTGTATGACATGTGCTCTGGTGGGAGTTGGCTAATTCGTTAGGGCAAGGATTGCAAATTGGTGGCCTCCAGAGGCAACTCGGCTTGTCTGACCTACTTAAACATTTTAAAATCAGGAGACTTCACATAAAATCACAGCCTTGTCTGTGAAAATCAAAAGGTCTAGCCACACTGAATCCACAATCCAAGGAGGCAACAATTATCTAGGGCCAGGTAACAGTGCCCCAGAGATCGACCCAAGGTCTCCAGCACCCACCCCACCCCAGCTCTGATTTTACTTCACGGGCATTTGAGTCTAGAGCCTTCTAGAACCTTCTTAACAAGAAGGAAACTGTTAGATTAGTCATTTATGGGTGAGTAGAAGTTCTCCAGGGTGAAAGGTTAAGAGGTATTGTAGAGAGAAACTGGCCAGACAAGGAGAGTTATTCATAAAATATCACCAAGTGTTTGAGTCCAGGCTCAGGAAGACTAGAGAATGGGTGTATGGGATCTGGTCTATCCTTCTGGTTGGCCTAAGTAATGAAGTTGGGGGAGGAGGTAAGTCATTACAAGAAGACACAATAAGGAAGACCATATCTGAAGTAAACCCAAGGAAGGGGAGATGCAGAGGAGACTAGAAGCCAGCCATTGCCCCAGGTGGATCTGGTGCTACAGCTGCTGCTGCTGGACAACACACTCCCTAAGACTTGGAATAAAAGACCCATTTCGTTATGCTCTGGGTTAGAGATTCAGTCAGGGCACATACAATGAGGACAATTTTCCCTTCTCCCATGACCTGGAGCCTCTACTGGGAAGACTCATTGGCTGGGATCCATAATGGTTGGGGACCAGAGTCATCTAGAATCTAGAAGTGTCTTCACTCACATGTGGGGTGGTGGAAGCAGGCTGTCAGCCAGACCTTGCTGGCTGTTGGCCAGAACACCTCCATGTGGCCTCTCCACGTGGCCTCTCCACGTGAGCTCATTTGGGCTCTCTCTCAATATGATGGCTGAGTTCCAAGTACATCTCAAGAGAGGAGAGAAGAAGTGCACGACGTATTTATCTTCAAGCTTTAGAAATCACAGTGTCACATCAGCCATACTTTCAAGTGAGAATTCCAAAGGTCTGCCCAGGTTCAAGGGGAAAGGACGTGGACTCCACATGTAAGGATTGTCAAGGACACCTCATAAGAAGATGTGCGGGATATTGTTACAGCAATCCTGGGAAAATGCAGTCCACTACATTTGGTTCTTTGCAAAGATTTATACAACAGACTGTATTTACCCAGCTCATGTTTTTCACCCCAAGAAACTTGAATGCATAAGTTTAGGATGAGGGAAGAGATGTGAGCTAGAAATATAAATTGAGAAATCCTTAACAAGTAGGTGATGTTTTATGACATGAGAAAGGATAAGATTACCACAGATGTGAACATGGGTAGCTAATGAGAGAGAATAGGTACCAGGACTGAGTCTGAGAGGTGGAGAGGAGCCAGTAAAAGAATAAGAAAGGGCATTTGCTGAGATATAAGGAAACCTAGGAGAGTGTGTGTTCTGAACACCATGGAAGGAAAGCGTTTCAAGGAGGAGAAAAAATCAAACAGTCCTCCTTGCTGCCAATAGGGAAGCACTGGAGAGTTTGCATCCAACAATGATAAGGTCGGAGCTATGTTTTAATAAACAAATCCTACAGGGATGTATAGGGTAATTTGAAGATAAGGGAAATATGGGAACAAACCTATGATGACAGTATAAACCCATGACGCAGTCCTGAAGGATTTTCAGGCCCACAGAGCCTTCCTCAGAGTTGGACCTGAAGTCGGAAATGAAAGAAGTGAAGAGCACAGAATGGTGGAGTGACATATATAACTAATGCACATATTACTATTTATTTGTGAGGGTTCTTCTCTCTCAATATGCTGCACAGGTAGCTAGGTGCTTTAGAAGGAGGAAATACAAGGATTCTGGTTTCAGCTCTGCCATGAACTAGTCCCTCTGTTCATCTGTCAAGTGAGACCAATGTCATTTCTTTTTTAAAATATTTTTATTTCTTAATTACAGATGACATCAAATCACTGGTGTACACCCCAGTGATTAGACATCATATTCCACTAAGTGATCATCCTAACAAATCTTATACCCATCTGACACCATACATAGTTATTACAATATTATTAACCATATTCCCTATGCTATACTTTACATCCCCATGATTCTTCTGTAAGTACCAATTTGCACTTCTTAATCCCTTCACCCTTTTCACCAGCCTCACTCCCATATGGCAATCATTAGTCTGTTCTCTGTATCTGTGGGTCTATTTCTGTTCTGCTTGTTCATTTATTTTGTTTTTTAGATTCTATTGATATCACTTGTATGAAAGGTTAGTGAGAATGTATGCAAGGCAACCAGCATATACTAGGGCTCTCATATTTGGAAGTTGTTACTATTATAATAATTACTTATTCCCCCAAACCTCATCCTACTCCCTCTTCCCAGCACAGTTACTTACACTTTTATTTCTTAGAAAAACAGCAGTATGTTCTTTTACATGCAAATGGCACCTCCTTCCATTTGTGTCCAAAGGAGTTTCTTCTTTGTTTGTAGGTGGCAAGTTCCCCAGAAGGTCTCCTGAGCAGAGAAGCAAGTCCACAATTCAGCCTTGTATTAATCAGGATCCAACCAGGAAAGAAAAGCTACTCGACTGTTAAAAGCAGAGGGGCTTGAAGGCAGAGAATTGGCTACACATGTGATGGGATAGCTGAGCAGGACATAGGGACAGAGAGGACTCATGACCATGGGGGGTCTATTGTCACCTTAAAGAAGTTGGATTTACAAAGGAAGTACAACTGCTACTGGAGACTGCAAAGCAGAGCAGATAGAAAGAACTATTCCAGCCCCCCATTTTTCTGCCAGTGCCTCCCTCATAGGCTGGGATCTGCTGCCTTCAGGGGTCCCACTGAGTAAAGCAGAGAAATCAGAGGACCAGATCTGAGAGCAAACAGACCTAGGACCTGTATGATATTCTAAACATTTCATTCACTCTTTCCCTAGTTCAGAGACATCAGGTACCTACTCTAAGTGAACAGATTATTATGACCACCTGACATTTGTAGGCAAATTAGCAGTGTACACTGCATCGTATGGGATATGGAAGCCAAAGGCCTGTTTGAACACCTTTGCTGTCTGCAGTTACCAAGATAAAACATCTCCAATTTGCACAGGAACATACGGATTGGACAGCTGAGCATTGGAAAAAAGTCATGTGGTCGGATGAATCACGTTTCCAATTGCATCATGCATATAACAGAGTGATAATTTCACCGAAACAGCATGAAAGCATGCACCCCAAATGCATGAGTACAACCCTTCAAGTGGTGGGGGCAGTGTTATGGTTTGGAGCATGTCTTTCTGGCATGAATTGAGCCCTTTAATTCATGTGGACCAACTTCTGAATAGTACAACATACCTAAGTATTGTTGCTGATCGAGTTCATCCTATCATGTTGATGGCATATCCCAGTCAGTGATCAGCAAACTCATTAGTCAACAGAGCCAAATATCAACAGTACACGATTGAAATTTCTTTTGAGAGCCACATTTTTTAAACTTAAACTATACAGGTAGGTACATTGTTATTAACTTAATTAGGGTACTCCTAAGCTGGCCTTTACTAAAATCTCAAGGGGCCAAAGAGCTGCATGTGGCTTGCGAGCCATAATTTGCCTGACCACTGATGTATCCCAATGGACACAGCTTCTTCCAACAAGACAATGTGCCATGCCACGGTGCTCATATTGTGCAGGAGTGGTTTCAAGAACATGAGGGAGACTACCTTGCTTAGATGGCCCCCACAATCACCAGATCTCAATCCAATTGAGCATTTGTGGGATGAAGTTAAAAGAGCCATCAGGCAGCTGGTTACATCCTCAACACAAAGCATGATGCCTGCATCATGGTAGGCATTCAGTAAATATTTATTAGCTGAATGAGTAGGAGTGTGAGTGAATAGATAGGTGAGTAGATATATGGATAGGTAAATAAATGAGTGTGCATAGTTGGATGAATGGAGAGTGTATATATTGGTAAATGGATAGATGTATAGATAGGTGAATGTATGAACAGATGAGTGGACAGATGGGTGGGTGGATGGATGGATGGATGGATGGATTAATGGGTGAATAGATAGGTGGGTGGATAGATAAATGGATGGAAAGATGATAGAGTGATAGATAGATGATAGATAGATAGATAGATAGATAGATAGATAGATAGATAGATAGATATGGGTAAATGGATGGATATGTGGGCAAATAGGTGAATGAGTGGATGGATAGGTGGGCAAATGGATAGATAGATGAGTGAATGGAGGGATAGATAGATGGATGAGTGGATAGGTAGGTGAATAGCTGAATAGGTGGGTGGATAGGTATATAGGTAGATGGGTAGAAAGTGGATAGATTGAGAGAGGAAGGAGAGGATAGAGGGGACATGGCAGCTCCCACATATGCTTGTTGGAAAGAAGTATTACTTACTAGAGGAGCTTTGGGGATAATAAGACTCTTTCAGGATCTGCTCTCTGGCAGTGAATGTGCCTAGGAAATGTATGCTTCAAAACCTTTCCTACCACCTAAAGGAAATACTTAGTCCTGTCTGTGGTCCTGAGGATGTCCACACTGGCTTTGTGGAAGTGTGGTTTCCACTTGAGTTATTGAGGGGATTCTGTAGTTACCTCTCTGACTATAAGCCATTTGATCAGAGACATGGGTTCCAACCCATGGGAATTCTTTTTTTTTAACATATTTTATTGATTTTTTACAAAGAGGAAGGGAGAGGGATAGAGAGTTAGAAACATCGATGAGAGAGAGACATCGATCAGCTGCCTCTTGCATGCCTCCTACTGGGAATATACCCGCAACCAAGGTACATGCCCTTAACCGGAATCAAACCTGGGACCTTTCAGTCCGCAGACCAAGGCTCTATCCACTGAGCCAAACCGGTTTTGGCATGGGAATTCTTTTACTCATGCCTCTTAGTTTACACAAAAGACTTAGTTTACCAAATACACACACAACATACACACACACACACACACACACACACACACACACACACACAAACACACAAGTTTTCTTCTTCCTCCATAGATAGAGGAAATAAATTAGAGGAATGAGATAATCAGTTTTACGTGTGACTTGTCTAAAAAATAGTCCCCAATTATTCAATCAAACAGTAATCTAGGTATTGCTGAGAGAGTATTTTCTATATATGATTAATATCTATAATCAGTTGGTGTTAATAAGAGATTATTTTCAATACTCTTGGTGGGGCTGATTTAATCAGGTGAAAGACATTAAGAGCCAAACTAAGGCTTCTCTGAAGAAGAAATTCTATCCCTGAACAGAATGCACACACACTATGCATATTCATATACACATATAAATGTATATGTACCCTACTTTTTTCTGTTTCACTGTTAGAATCTAACTGACACAGGAAGGAGAAGAGGCAGTCCCAGCGGGCCTAGAATGGAGACTGGAAGCAAAACCAGAGAACCTCCTCAGATGAAGAACTGTGCCCACATCCCAGGATGTGGGAAACCACAAACCAGAACCAGTGGGCACTCCCTCTTTTTTACTATAAGAATGTCTATAAGGTGAATACTAGCCCTACCCAGGAACCCCCGCCCCATGCATTGCCTGAAGTGTTGTGCAGACCCCAGGGATCACTCTTAGAGTTTCCGCAACTCCTCAGAATAGCACATTTCACAGTGTCCAGCAGCATCAAGGGCCTTGGAGTACAGCATGGCTGCTAGATGTTGCCCTAGATATTGACAGACCTTCCTGACACTTTATGAGCCCTCATTCTACCCATCTGAGGACTAAATTCCAGACTGGCCTATAATTTGGGGTCATTGTGCCTCCCTTGGCAGACTGTGCCCTCCCTAGGACAGAAACCTTATCTTCTCTCTCCCTCACAGCAGAGCCAGCCAGAGCTGAGCACACATGTGTCTGCTCATCTCGCTGGCAGAGTGAGTTCACCATATATTCCTGAGCCTTGGTTTTCTGGAAGATGCCCCATGGCTACTATGTTTGAGTTGCTCAGTGGCCAGTAGTTGGGACAGAAGATAAGCACGTGAAGACAATGCTATGTGGCCAATGAGATGCTAGGGGGAGTGTGGGAAGCCCAAGGAGGGGGAAGCTCTGCCTGGAACAGTCAGACGCAGCTCCTTCCCTTTACGCTGCATCTTCAAAGTGAATAAGAGTGCACCTGGGGATGATAATAACTCACTTTTTGTTTTTTGAGGACTTACTCTGAACGTCACATTTTTCTAAATGCTTTATGTGGAATATCTCATTTAATTCTCGCAATAGCTCTAATAGAGAACTCCCAGTATTATTTATTACTTCTTTTCTAGAAGTAAAGAAACTAAAGTGCAGAGATCTTAAATAATTGCCCCAAATCACATAGTTAGTGACTCATAGAACCTAGGATGTAGAACCTAGATGTCTCAGTCTCAAGATCTTGTTCTTAACCTCTACCTCATGCTGCCTGGATGGGAGGTGGGGACATTCCAGGAAAAGCAGACATTACTATGTTAGCACTAGGTGGAGTCACCGTGGAGCCTGATACAAAGTCTACCTTTCCCACACTGGAATTTGCAAATGTCACTGATGTGTTTGCTTCTGGTAAAAGTGAATGCATGATAAATTATGGTTTGGGTAAAAATAAAATATTTAAATTTAAAATAATGCTGTGAGTGTTAATACACCTACTTTTCTTTTTTTCAATATTTAAATGAACTCTTTAAAATGCATAAACACACATATTAGAATGCAAATTTTTCCATTGCCTTAGCTCTAATATAACTCAGCATCACACTGTCAGAGCCTGTCTTTGTGTAAAATTCTGATATTTTGTTCATCATGGATTCTTCTGCATTAATTCTGATTTTTTAAAACTATTTTTTATCTTGATTCCTGAGTTTGGGGGCACCATTAAATTTTGTACCTGTGGCAAGTGCTCACTCACCTGGCCCTAGTCCCAGCCCCATGTTGCATAGCAGGGAGCTAGGAGAGCCCTCCACAGAGCTGCAGTGTGGGGCGGGAGAGTCAGAGAGGGCATTGGAAAGGCAACCATGGGCCAGATCACAGAGGGCTTCCTGTGCTGTAACAAGGAATTTATATTTGTCCTGTGGACACCAGGGAGCAACTGAAGTATTTTAGTGAAGCAAGGGACAGGGCCAGAATTGTGTTTTAGAAAGAGCTCTCTGACTGTCAGCTCAAATTCAAAGAGACCCTCAAGAAGGCTGCTGCATTGGTCAAGCAAGAAGGGACAAAGCCTGACCTAGAGCAGGGACAGTGCAGATAAAGGCTAAGGATCACGGGGTGGCGGGCATTGCCAGGGCTCCCAGGATTAAGCAGCAGGAAGCTGAGCCTGGGCCAATTCAGAGTCTGGGAGCCTGCACTGAGGCTGGCCCTAGGGAAGCTGATATCTGCCAGGAAGATAGGTCATGGCGAGCAGCAGAGTTAACCTGCATAGAGAGAATGGCTGCTCATTCTGCAAAGTCTGGAGATTGTCTCCCCCGTTCCCTGTTGCCCAGATTGGAGTTCGGTGAGAGAGATATGACAGACACCACCTCAAATCAAACAAGTGGTCTTGTGAATTGAATTGGGTGGGACCCTGACCGGGGCCAATTAAGAACCAAGGGTCATCAGAAATAAGTAAACAGCAGACCCTTCATTTTCAATTTCCATCATCAGTGTCCAATAACACCTTTTATTTCTGAGGACTTCTGGGGACCCAAGGTCCTCTCCCCGCTGCCTGACTTATGCAAAAGCCCATAATTTTACACTAAAACTCTATTAATAAATAATGCCAAAAGCAACACCCAAGGCTTTGACCCATTTTTCAGCCTTCAATTAATCTGCTCCAAATGTTTTTCTTGGTTTTCCTCTTAGCTAAATTTTTTACTCACCATCCACCTCACTTGCCTTGGAAGATAGAGGCTCTGCTAAGATCTGCTTCAAAGTCTTCCACAGGAAATTCCATCCGAGGTCAGCTCTGCAGTCATATAATGACAGTGACTGAGACAAAAATCTCTAGAGATCATCTTAAAGAGGAAGAGATAGACCACCAAAGGCCTGGAGAACAAAAGTTCACAGTGTGTGTATTCATTATAGGCAAAAACTGGAAACAGCTCAAATGTCACTCAAAAGGTGAGCAGATAACAAATTGTGATTTATTTATACACTGGAACATGGCTCAGCAACACAATAGTACCAACTACTGTTGCATGCACAATAAGAGTGAATCAAAAAAATGTTGAGAGAAAGAACCCAACACCAAAGACTACATAATGTATGATCTGATATATGATCTCATATTCAAGAACAGGCAAACTAACTTATGATAATGGAGTTCAGAAGGGTAAGGGGAAGATAGGATATTGACTGCTAAGGGACATGAGGGAACTTTCTGGAGTGATGCAAAGGTCCCACATATTGATTTGACTGATAGTCACATGGTGTACACATAGTAAAAATTCATCAGGTGGGCCAAGACCGGTTTTGCTCAGTGGTTAGAGCGTCAGTCTGCGGACTGAAAGGTCCCAGGTTAGATTCCGGTCAAGGGCATGTACCTTGGTTGCGGGCACATCCCCAGTGGGGGGCGTGCAGGAGGCAGCTGATTGATGTTTCTAATTCTCTATCCCTCTCCCTTCCTCTCTGTAAAAAATCAATAAAAATATATTTTTAAAAAATTCATCAGGTGGAACTGGAGAGCATTATACTAAGTGAAATAAGCCAGTCAATGAAAGAAAAATACCACATGATCTCACTCATTTATAGATAATAAAAAACATTATAAACTTATGAACAAAAAGATAGATACAAAGATAGTAAAGCATCAAACAGACTGTCAAACTACAATGGGAAGGTTAGGGAGAGGTGGGGTAGATAAGAGATCAACCAAAGGACTTGTATGCATGCATATAAGCACAACCAATGGGCACAAGACACTGGGGGGTTAGACATGTATGGGAAGCGGGGTGGGGGCCAATGGGAAGATATCTACACATGTAACACATCAATAAAAAAAATTTCACCAGGATGTACAATTCAGATTTGTGCATTTTAGTATATATAAATTATGCCTGACTTCAAAAGTATAAAAAATAAATTAAATCATTTTAAAAAGTAGTTGATGTATGTTTGTGTGTGTGTATTTAAATCTATGTAACGATGTTAAATGCAAGTGTTGACTGAAACCTAACATTAGAGATTAACACAGTCCAATGGAATTTTTTTTACTGGTGGAAATTATCTCTATTTGCACAGTCTGCATGTGGCTATTGAGCACTTGAAATGTAACTAGTGTGACTGAAGAACTGAATTTCTTACTTTGTTTAATTTTAATCAATATAAACAGACACATGGGGTGAATGGCTACCACTTTTCAGCATAAATTTCATTTGACTCAAATGAGATGGCAAATCAAGAAGTGTAGATTTCCTGGAGCCAAGAGAGAAGACCTTTAGGAGGACCACTCCAGGAGTCTGACTCATTCAGGAAGTAGGTAGATACTTGGAGTGGAGGTCTAAGTTCACTTCTCTGCCCTAATAATCTCTGTTTCCTCTGACATCAACTTTTCTATTTCCCTCATTCTATTATTTGATTAATTCAGATTACCCCAAATACTTTGGGATCCTTGTTCAACCATTTACTTCTACAAATGAAGTGATTAGAAGCCTGACCAGGAGCTCAGAAGCCAAGGATGATGCCACCACTCCATAGGCTTCATTCACATGAATGATCAGGGAGTCACATTTATTCAAGTCCCCTTCAAAATGCCAGCAGGCCATTTCTTTGGGACCCCAGTTCACACTCATTGTCCTAATTCTTTCCAGATGCCGCATACAATTTCTTCAGAAGTAATTTCTGGCCCTGACCGGTATGGTTCAATAGACTGAAAGGTTCCAGGTTCAATTCCAGTTGAGGGCATATACCTTGGTTGCAGGCTCGATCTCAGAAGGGGGCGTGCAGGAGGCAGCTGATGAATGTTTCTCTCTCACCAATATATCTAACTCTCTATCCCTCTCTCTTTCTCTCTGTAAAAAGTAAATAAAAATATATTTTTTTATTGATTTCTTACAGAGAGGAAGAGAAAGGGATAGAGAGCTGGAAACATCAATGAGAGAGAGACATTGATCAGCCACTTCCTTACGCCCCCCACTGGGGACATGCTCGCAACCAGGATACATGCCCTTGACTGGAATCGAACCCGGGACCTTCCAGTCCACAGGCCGATGCTCTATCCACTGAGCCAAACCGGTTTAAGCTAAAAATATATTTTTAAAAAATAAGTAATTTCTGTTCTGTCCTGAAGGTAAATTCCAGACTATCATCTAGTCTGCAATTAGGATAAGAGAAAGAGGGTTGTGAGCAGCAATGGTTTTTGTATAGATCTTCAATTACTTATCCTGTTTTCAGCCTCACTCTCACATCTCAGGCCAGCCTAATGTCTACCTGTCATTTCCAAAACCGAGGTCTTCTTTAGGCTCCATCTTATTCACTTCTCACCCATAGCCCCTCTCTATGTGTTCTGTACCAGGAGTTTCTCCACTCTGCTTCATCATCTAGTGTTTCTCTATGCACTTTCTGCCTTCCAGAAATCTGTTAAAATCTCTCAGCTACTGTTCCCCTTATTATCCTCCTTCTTATGGGATTATAGTATTTATATTCTTTGATCTTCATTTTAGTGGCAGGAGAGGGACTACAATGGGGACTTGGTTCAGCATCTTGAACAGAAAGTCCTCTGGAACATCTTTAAAGTCTCATGGTCTCAGGAAGCTTTCTGAGGTCCCCTCCTCATATGAGCGTTTATTGTGCATTCTTCCTCTGGGCTGAAACGAGGGGAACAAGACCTTTAGGGGTCAGGGTGTTGCAAAAGGGTTGAGCAGCACAACTCAGTATTGGAAGGGACAGGAACTTCCACTTCTGCCCAAGAGGAATTATTAAAGGGACACAGAGAAATCACTCCCCAAAGCCACACTAGAAAACAGGTGTGGGGGTGCGGGACTGCCTCTGAACGCTCCCCTGGTTAGAGGCTATTTAGAGTTCTGTGTAACCAGCCTATAAGGCTTACAGGGAAGTCACGATCTGAGCACCTAGGAAGCCAGGCATCAGGGCACTGGAATGAAAAATTAAAGCCACAAGTAGAATGAGCCCTACCATACCTTGGGTGGGGCTGAGAATGACCAGGTCATTTATACAGAGAAGGGTGCAGACAGGCTAAGGCACAGAGGCTGACTCTTGCTCATGCTGAATTCATGTCTATTTCAGAAGGCAGAATGCTGTTTGAGGGACAAGATACTATTTGAAAGTAAAGAATTCGTTATTTTTGCCACAGAGAAAAAGTTGGCTGTACAGTGGAATATAACTAATCCAGGTTAAATCAGATTTGTAATGATCAAAAACAACCAAATAAGAAATTAAATACCAGAAAGAATTTGAGAATTACCCACTTGGAGCAAGAGCTTCTGTGGCCATTTATACACATACTCAGGCCATTGTTCTCCTTTGTCAATATTATGGAGAGTTGCACAAGTGTAGGGTAAATCATTTATATGAACATATAGTTTGAACTGAGGTGGATGCATAGTTCTGGAGTGAGCTTGGAGATAAAGTAATACATCATCGAGAGAGGAGGTTGTCAGGTTTAGAAGCCTTATACTATGCAAGAGTGACATTCAAATAGTTAACTATTGTGGCCCAGCCACCAACCACTCAGAACAAATGCTGACCTTAGCAACCCATCAAGGCAAACAGGTGCTGACTATCAGTTCCATGTGTCTTCAGGTGCAGCCTAAATGAAGTGGAGTGGGCTCTGCTGGGCTGCACTGCCTGGCTGCTTACCTTGCCTGGCACGTCCAGCCCATGTCGGTTACTACTTTGCTCTGGATACCTGTGCTGGATGAGTTTCTGGGGAAACCCCCTGGGGGGCCCAGGCTCCCTTTGCATCTGCCACTTTAAAATAAAGTGTTCTCCCTTTGGTCACCTGACTATCCCTAATTTAGTGAGGTGCCTATAAGCCTTAAATTAAGAGCAGACTGGCCCAGACCGGGTGGCTCAATGGTTGAGTGTCAACCTATGAACCAGGAGGTCAAGATTGAATTCTCGGTCAGGGACATGCCTGAGGTTGCAGGCTTGATCCCCAGTGTGAGGTGTGCAGGAGGCAGCCAATCATTGATTCTCTCTCATCATTGATGTATATATCTCCTCTCTGAAATAAAAAAATATATATACTAAAAAAAAAGGCTGGTGAAGCATTATAATGGCACACCCATCTAACTTTAGATCCAGTGGTCTATTGAAAGTGAAAGAACATGTTTTAGCAACAGAATTTTAAAATATTAGTGAATTACTTGTGCATGAGTGACACAGCCTCTGAATGCCCGACTATATTTGATAAAAACCATGACTATATAGCCTCATATATCCAGAGTTGCATTCAGAAACCAATAACAGAAACTGGAAATAATACTTTTTTTCTCTCTCATACAAAACAAGGCTCAAGACAGGCAGTAGGAAGTGTTCTGTGGTAATCAGCAGCAGGAATCTTCAACCTTTCTGCACCATCACCCTTAGAATATGGCCTCCATGCTCAAGACCATTCATGACCCAAGACAACTCCGAGAGTTTTAGCCATTGTCTGCATCCCAGGCAGACATCAGACAGAAAGGGACAGGAGAGGAAAGAGTCACATGCCATTATCTGTCCCTATGTTAAAGCACTTTTTCAGCATAAGGCACAAGAGAGCACATGTATACACCTCTGTATACAGGATGTGTGTGCATGTAGGTGCACATGGTATTATTTCACCTGTAGCTATAAGAAAGCTTAATCCTATCGTTAGACCCATTGTCACATGGACTAGAATTGGGGTTCTGCTATGAAGAACAAATATAAGGATGAATATTGGAGAGGTTACTATTCCTTGACTCCTGGGGCCATCTAATAGGAGATCCTTTCCCAATAACTGCCACTGCTGTTGCACCAGCTTAAGGCTGCCCAGGAGACCCGCCTACCTTCCCCTGAGCACACCAGGCAGACCCAGTTCCTCAGGGCCCACAGGCTGCCACGAAGAAACCTCCTCCTCTGGGGAGTAATGAAAACCTGTAGCCCCTTCCTGTCTTTTGGCCTGAATCTTCCCTTCTGCTCACTGGGTGGCAGAAAGTGGCACAACTAGCAAAGCTTGGGAATCTAAGCTCCCTATGGAAAGGGAGAAGAAACTGCTACTCTTAGGTTCACCTTGAAAAGAAAAATTAGCCTTGAATAAAACTAAGAAGATGGGGTGGGGGGGGAGGATATAAAAACAACCAGGGATTGGGAGGGGGTCAACACTAGGTATCCAGCAACCCTGGGAGTGGTGACTGCCACCTTCCACCCCAAGTATCCTTTTTAGGATTTACACAGGGGACAGAGAACCAAGTGTCTAGGTGAAGGTTTAGATATCCAACTTGGTGAAGCTGGGGATGATGAGTCAGGGGTGGGTCCTGCCTTCAAAGCAACTGCCTCACAAAAAATTTGTGTTGAAACCCAAGTGAGAATGTGAGGAAAGAGGAGGAGGGATGAGGATCAGATGAGGGAGGCATCTTTCTACTTTGTGGACCCAGAGAAGCCCAACACTTTTTTAGTATAGGGAGACTGGATGGGAAGATGGACAGCATCCTTTGAGATGTGAGCACAGGTGAGCAAGGCTAGAAGGGACCTTGCTGGCCTGATGCTTAGACTCTGTCCTGCTCTCTCCCACTTTCTCCTCTTTCCCCCTCAGCCCTGAATTTCTTTCCTGCTTTCTAAGGAGGTTGGGAGGCTTCCTCCAGGCTGGTATGTCAGTCCCAGAGCAATGGTTCTACAGCAAAGACTTGTTTGGTGCCTGCTCTTACAGCCCAGCCCACCTCCTGGAGTCTGTCTGCATATCACGGACACTCAGTACAATCTTTGGACAAAGTATTGGGTGAAAAAATACACAATTGAAAGAGGGCTACCAGGAGCAGCCACATTTGCTTTTGAAGGATGTTCTCCATCCAGGGAAGCACCGATCTAAAAAATAGACTTGTTTCAGGTCCACCCAGGACTATGATCTCAAAGGGGAAAGCGACCCATATGTTTGCTCAGTAAAACAAATGATCTGAGTACCAATTACTTAGAAACAAGCCTCTAATGTGAACAATCAGAAGAGAGGAAAAATCGATGTACTTCTTCTCCTTGTGTAGAAATGGAAAACAAGCTTCATTTTACTCCAGCCCCAGGGAGAGAAAAGCAAATGAATGGGACTACCTCTCTGCCCAGGGCCTGGCTCAGGAAAGTGCTTGAGACCCCCAAGTGAATACTGTATGCACATACATGCACACCCACACCCACATACACATGCATCCTGTATACAGAGGTGTATTGCCTTATGCATGAACATACATGTATAGCATGCCTGCACTTGTGCACACACATGCACAAACATAAGGATATCTGTCTACACATATGCACATATAAAAATGCTACACGTGTTCATCCACACAGGCATAGGTGAATATTCACATGCACATGTAAGTGCCTGAACATGGGTACCTGCACCCACTCAGTCACATAGATACTTACCTTCAGACCTTCTGACATGTCACTCCTATAGAGTTAAATTACAGTGCTGTGTTGGGCTGTGGTCAACTAATAAAGGGATAGATGAACATGTGCAGCCCTCCCTGGTACCGTCTGGATTCTGCACCCCAGTTTGGTCACCCAAGGAGCCTCTTTCACTCAGAGACATTTAGACTTTTGAAAAGACATATGCACTTAGGAAACCAGTTTTGCCCCTACACTGAAATCACACATTCAGAGATACTCACTCTATTGGTTTCCTATAGCTGCTATAACAAATACCACAAACTTTGTGACTTAAAATAATACATGTTTATTCTCTTAGAGCCCTGGGGGTCAGAAGTCCAAAATGGGTCTTGTGGGCTAAACTCACCGGGCCAGCAGAGCTTCATTCCTTCAGAGGGCTCTGGCAGAGAATTTGCTCCTTGGCCTTTCCCAGCTTCTACATGCTGCATGTGTTCCGTTCCTCGGCTGGTGTCCCTTCCCTCCTCTTCAAAGCTGCAGCGTAGCATCTCCCAATCTCTCTCTGATTCTGACTCTTTTCCTTCATCTTCTATTTATAACTGGGCCTACCCAGATAGCCCAGGATCATCTCCCCACTTCAGTCAGCTGATTTTCAACCTTAAGTCCATGTGCAACCTTAGTTCTCCTTTGCCATGTAACCTAACATATTCACAGGTTTGGGGGGTTGGAAAATTGACATCTTTGAGAGCCTATTATCTTTGAGGGGCTACTATTCTGCCTATCATATGCATACTCTTCTTTACATATTCACAGTAAAGAGAACACAGACATTTATGGGGTGAGAAATAAAACAGTTTTCTGATTAAAAACATGGGGTTGGGGTCTGATCAATCCTCGCTCTGCCTCTAATAGCTGTGTGATCTTGGGCATGTTTTAAGACATCTCTAAGTTTCAGTTTCATCACCTGCAAAATAGGAATAATAGCATCTACTTTATCCTGATGCTTTGACATCCAGGCCTTACTAACACTGAATAGACTGCCCTTCCCAAGATCAGCAAATTCCTAGAGAGAGAGGACTTGTCCTCAAAGTTTTTCTTTTATATGTAAATTAACCAATCCAGAGCCCATAGGTTCCACCACCTCCTATTTTGGGCTCTCATACTCAAGGCTAATATTCTCTGGCCCTAATTACCCAGGACCAGGTACCAGAACTGAAGGACAGCCCCCACACCCCAGAGCCCATTGAAATTAGTCAAAAGAGTCAATCCTAAATGTACTTATTCTGTCTTGCCTATTCCTTCTCATGGAAACAACAGTAAAGGCTCCTGCCACATTTTCCTCTCACTCCCTCTGCTTTCTGGCTTCCCCTGGCACTTCCCCATGTGGTCCTGTGTGGCTTGGCATGTTGTGATCCTTCCTTTTCAGAACTGTAACAAACTATATTACCAATAGCAATCATCTCCTAATCTGTTGGATGGACTCAGCACACCTGAATAATATGGGATTATTATTTTAAAGGATAATTATAAGGATTAAATGAGATAATGCATGCAATGTAATTGCTGAGGTACATATGAGTCAGCTACTGCTGTGGAACAACCCACATAGTCTTACATATAAAGCCCTGAATTTGGTTTTCTTCCCAAGCCTGTGCTGTAATGGCCATTCTTTTGAATTGGTGAGAAATCATTTTATTTTCCAACCTGGCAGTTTCTGGCTGTACAGTCCCTTGAAATTCTGCTTGCAAAATGGTTAGTTCCTTCTTGAATGTATCTCTTTTGAATGTAATTAGCAGCAGCCAGTTCATACTTTCAACATCCTGTCTCAAATCTCTTTACCCAACTTGACAAATGCTTTAGGCACATTTTTCCACATTGCAGGTTATTGCAAGTGACAGCTTTACCTAATGTTGCCTCATTAGATAACACGAGTGCCATTTTACAAGCCTCCTGTACACTTTCCTCACCACACACCACCCAGTCTCAAAGCCAATGCCACATATTTCAGATTTTGTTATTGAAGCATTCCATTTCAGGTACCAATTTCTATATCAGTTAGGTACTGCTGTGTAACAATCACAAAATTTTAGAGGTCTCTGAGCCCGGCCTGCACCATCTCCAATCCAGGACATCCCTCTCGCAATCTAGGACCACTGGCTCCTAACTACTTACCTGCCTGCCTGCGTGATTGCCCCTAACCACTTTTGCCTCAGCCACTGCCATGTTGGCTTTGTCCGGAAAGACATTGGAAGGATGTTCAGAAGATGTCTGGTCTAATTAGCATATTACCCTTTTATTAATATAGATTTCTCACTCATTTATCTCTAGATTGAGGAGAAAGAAATGTATGATGAACAATAATTTAATCCAATCCCATATAGTGAGTTTTCAATAATTGTCAGCCATTGTTGGCTATTATTCCAGCTATGTTTTTTTAATTAAATCTTTATTATTCAGATTGTTACATTTGTCTCTCTTTTTTTCCCCTCCATGGCTGCCCTCCACCCCGATCCCACCCCTCCCTCTACCCTTACCTTTGCCCCCAATTGATGAGTCCATAGGTGTATGATTTTTGTCCAGTCACTCCCTGTACCCCCCTCCCCACTTTCCCCCTGAGAATTATCAGTCCACTTCCTTTCTGTGCTCCTGATTCTAGTATATTCACCAGTTTATTCTGTTGATCAAATTTTTAATTCACTTCATTTTTAGATTCACTTGTTGATAATAATTCTTTATCTTTTACCTTTTTCTTCTTCCTCTTCTAAAAGAGTGCCTTTCAGCATTTCATATAATACTGGTTTGGAGTTGATGAACTACTTTAGCTTTTTCTAATCTGTGAAGCTCTTTATCTGCCCTTTAATTCTGAATGATACCTTTGCTGGATAGAGTATTCTTGGTTGTAGGTTCTTGCTATTCATCATGTTGAATATTTCTTGCCACTCCCGTCTGGCCTGCATCGTTTCTGTTGAGAAATCAGCTGACAGTCGTATGGGTGCTCCCTTGTAGGTAATGAACTGTTTTTCTCTTGCTGCTTTTAGTATTCTCTTTGTCTTTTGCTCTTGGTATTTTAATGATGATGTGTCTTGGTGTCCTCTTTGGATTGCTTTTATATGGGGTTCTGTGTGCTTCCTGGACTTGTAAGTCTATTTCTTTTACCAGATGTGGGAAATTTTCAGTCATTGTTTCTTTAAATAGGTTTTCAGTATCTTGCTCTCTCTCTTCCCCTGGTACTCCCACAATTCTGATGTTGGTATGCTTGAAGCTGTCCCAGAGTCTCCTTACATTATATTCACATTTTTGGATCCTTTTCTCTTCTTGCTTTTCCAGTTGAGTGTTTTCTATTTCTTTATATTTCAAATTTTTGAATTGATTCTTGCCTTTCTCTAGTCTGCTGTTAGGACTCTGTATAATATTTTTTATTTCAGTCAGTGTCTCTAGTTGGTCCTTTTTCATCTCCTCTTGGGACTCGCTAAATTTATGCATCATCTCTAGCATCTCTAGTTGGCTCTTTTGCATTTCTAGTTGGCTCTTTTGCATCTCTAGTTGGCTCTTTTGCATCTCCTCTTGGCTCTCGCTAAATTTATCCATCTTTTCTAGCATATTCTTGAAAAGCCTTATAAGCGTGGTTTTGAACTCTATATCCAGTCGGTTTTTTTCCTCCATTTCTTTTGTTTTTGATCCCTTCCCTTGTCTTGGCATTTTCACTATGTCGGGGAAACTTCTGTACTTGCAAAACTGCAGAAGCCTCTGTTGAGCTTGGGATGGGTGGAGTCTCCGGGCTTAAGGGACCGCCTTGCCTTCAAGTCGGCCCCGCCCTCCATGGCCCCGGAGTCTCACGTGACTGGGTAATCGCTGGAGTGGTCCTTGTGCGCGCGCCCACAGTGCCTCTAGACCGCTGCCTTTCCAGCTCCCCTGCGCACCAGGACCACATGAGTCTAGATCTCCAGGGTTTCGCCCGAAACAGGGGCCCAGTGGAGTCAGAAGTGGCACCATTGGGAGGGTCTGTCTCCCGCCCAGTCACGAAAGCCAGCAGCACAATCAGCAATCTGTCCTCCGAGTAGCGCTGTGCCCATGCGCGTGCTAGACCTCGACCAGACCTCCTATCTTTTGCGACTCCCCTAAATTTCCATGCACTTCTCCCTTTTCACAGTCCAAACTGCCCCCGTATGAGTTTCGCTGGATCTGGGGTTTAGTGTCGTAGGATAAGGAGTTCAATGCCGTTGAGAGTCTCCATTTCCCTCCTGCCAGAGAAAGCCATCCAGGTTCTCTGGCACCCGCTCTCTCAGCGTGTGCGTCTCCGTACCTCAGCTTTTTGCAGCTCCTCTGGGTCTCCGTGAGCCCCTCTCTTTCCCTCTAGTTGTAGAATTTCCACTCTGCCAGCTTTCCTGTGGTTCTGGATGATGTCCGTTCTGTCTTTTAGTTGTAGTTTTGAAATTGTTGTGTGAGGCAGCAGTGTAGGTGTTTATCTATGCCGCCATCTTGGATTCTCCTATTATTCCAGCTATGATTAGCTACTATACAGTGCTATTATATTGCAGTCTTAGCTATTATACAGTGACTGTTACATAATAGATATGCAGAAGAACTGGCTTCTAATCCCAGTTTCACCATTCCCTCACTGTGAGGCCTTAGAGAAATTATTTAACCTCTTAGGGCCTTTGCTTCCTCATCAGAAACCTATGGTTAGTGAGATTAAAGTGTCAAGTAGCTGATACAACACTCATCACTCTCCCTTCAGGGTCTGTGTTAGACTCATGAATAGATCAAGGCACTCTTTTCCTCTAAGTCTAAATCTGCATTCAGAATTTCTCTCCAAAAGGTGCTTCATGTAGCCACTACCAAAATGTTTTTAAGTTGATTCACCAGATGAGTGAATTTTGTCTTGTACTAGAATCGCCAATTGAGCAAACCAGGTCTGGTCTTCCTCTCACACTATGGAGCCAAAAAGAGATGACACCAGGCCTCAAACCCAGATCCTCCAATTTCAAGAATGTTACTTGCACTGAATCCCTCACGGACCCAGAGCTGTGTGGGAGGTGATTCTGTTGGGAGAGGAAGTTCTCATTGTTTGGTGGGGGAAGAGAATTCTAAAAAGAGTGTGGCCTTTTGCCCTTTCTATAAAACTCCTGGTCTTTGTTCACACTATCTCACTCAACCTCTCTGCTGTGTAGTCTTTGAACTCATCGTTATCATCATAGAGAAAGTAAGTAGGTTGCACACAGCATAAAGGCTAGATAGCAGAGTGGATAAGGACTCAGACTAGAGCAGGATCACCTGGACTTGAATTCTAACTCCACTCTTTATTAGCTATATGATGTTGGACAAATCACACATTATTTATAAGTCTGTGTCTCAGTTTTCTCATCTGTGAAATGGGAATAACTAATAGTAGATACTTCTGAATGGTTGTGAGAACTCTGTGTAATATATGACTTAGAAAAGTGTCTGGCACATGGTAAAACTACATAAACATTAGCTATTATTTTATTACGTTAAAATTATACAAAATGCACTAATTTATTTTTGTTTGTTTGTTTATTAATCCTCACTGGAGAATATTTTTCCCATTGATTTTAGAGAGAGTGGAACTGACAGGGAGGGGAAGAGATGAGAGACAGAGAAACATCAATGTGAGAGAGCCACATCAATTGGTTGTCTACCACACATGCCCCAATTGGGGTGGAAAACCTGCAAACCAGGTATGTGCCCTTGACTAGAATGGAACCCGTGACACTTTGATTTGCAGGCCAGTGTTCTAACCATTGAGCAATGCTAGCTAGAGCCAAAATGCACTAATTTGGAGAGCTGTGCTCTGTGTTGCCTTACTCCCACCTTGCAGCATTCTGTCACCTTGCTAACTAAATGAACTTCAAGGTCCCTCCATCGTGTCTAAAACACCACAATTTCTTGTACATCTTAAGGACATGGTAGGGGGAGAGAGACCCCTGAGGAAAAGGTCTTTGTCCATTTGTTGAGAAATGGAGACTCAATATTCAGGAAGAACCCACATATTTTTGGAATCTGTTTTTGACATGGAGAAGCTCTGGAGTCAAAAGTTGCAGGGGCGTTTCTGTTGTGTGCCCAGCTCTTTAGGCACAGGTGTGATAAATGAGGGAAGATTGTGGAAGCTGGAGAAAGGCAGCAAAGTCTGCTTCAGGGGAGGGGGAGAACAATGCACCATTGTTTGCAATGGGTTGCTGGAGGAAATGCTTCTTGCTTGTGAGCCATTTGTAATTAACTCAACATGGAATGAAAAATGTTGTGTATATGAAAATGCTACACTATCCGTGTAATAATAAATCGTTAGCAGATGCTGCGAGAATGGAGATTGTTATTGATGACTGTGGGAAATGTTTGATTCAGATGGAGGGCACCGTCCTTGCTCAACTTCTGCGAGGCCCGGCTGGCACAGAATTGGAAGTTTATAGCCTGGTGTGAAAAGCAGGAAAACACAGGGTGTAAGGACCTGATGTGGTTAATAGAAGCTCGAGGGCACTCTCCTCCCACAATGGGGAGGTCTGGAGCTCCCCCAGACTCCTCCTACAGAGAGACTGCATCTGGGACTAAGTGTTTTATTTATTTTAAATCTCAAACGTACTTGGAAGTCTGGGACCTCACTCCTCCTATGCACACCTGAAGGGCATCGGGTGTAACAGTCAGACTCGGCCTGGAGAGGAGGAGCCACACTCTGATCGATAATGCGTACTGGATAGCACAGTGGGTAAGCGTGGGCTGTGAGGTCAGCCAGGACCAGCTTTGCCTGTGGCGTTGGCACTGGTTAATGGTGTGGTATGGTTTTTAGCAAATGGATTTACCTCTCTGATCCTTCGTTTCCTCAGCTCTTCAATGGGCAAACCTTCTATACCGAAGTACTTTTGAGATTTAAAATAAATAAAACACTTAGTCCAATCATTGGCCAGTAGTAATAAGCCCTCACACATTTGTGATGGAGACACTTCACACTGCTCACTGTAAAGGTCTCCATAGCCTGGCTCTCCACCTCCCCTCACCCTTACACACGCTCCCTCCATGAGGCAGTGCAGTAAGCATTTCACAGCATTCACTTTGGGCCCTATAGCCCCCTTCAAGCCCTGCTCCTCCACTCACTCTGAACACAAACACATTACTTCATTCTCTGACTGTAGTTTTCCTGTGTGTAGAATGAGAAATAATAACACCTCCCACATTGGTACTGTTGCTGGGACGGAGATGATGGCTATAAACCTCCCATACAGCACCTGGCACACAGCACACACACACACACCATGCTGGATCTTATTATTCTCCAGTGCTACAGGACAGGAGAGCTGAAGAAGGGACCTGTTTCCTGCCCTGAGGAACTCACAGTCCCAGATTTCATGCTGGCAGGAGGCAGCTTCATCCAGGCTCACTCTACCCAACACTCAGGTGAGTTGATGCTAATCCCCTCATTTTAGCACTCCTCCACTCCATTTCCCATCTCCTTTGCTGCCAATCTGCCTCAGCCAAATCAAATTCTGCCATTCCCCTCTAGGCCTGGGAGCCAGAGAGAATTGGCTCAAATTTACACTTACTCACTGTGTGGCCTTGGTCAAGTTGCTTAGCTCTCTGAACCCATTTCTTCACCTGCAACTGTAAAGATTAAATGAGATAATACATGCAACATGCATAGGCTAACTAACCCTTCCCCCTAACTAGCCATTCCCTTCTCCAGATGTGTACTATACCTGAGTATTTCCTCCCATGTGTCCTACTTAGCCCCCGTTATATTGAAATTAGGGTCCAAAATCTTGCACTTTCTCTAAAACCACCCTTTTTATTTGCATCCTCTTCAGAAACTGTGACATTCTCCCAACATCACTTCGGCTCACTGTGGTAAATTATTGCATTATGGCTTCATATTTGTCCTCTCCCTCCTGAATCCACCCCACTGAGTTATCTTCCCCCCACCTGATTCTGACCTTGCCATGTGACTTGTTCTGGCCCATAGGATAGTAGCAATTGTGACACAAGAAAACACTTGAAAAGGGTTTGTGCCCTGGGGCTTGTCCTCTCTTTCTGTTCTTGGAACCCTGAAATGACCATGTAAGCAAGCCCAGGCTAGCCTGCTAGATGATGACAACCACAGGAAGAAAGTCTCCAGTCGTCTCTGCCATCTCAGCCATCTCAGCA
Source organism: Lasiurus borealis (assembly GCA_004026805.1). Taxonomy (NCBI): domain Eukaryota; kingdom Metazoa; phylum Chordata; class Mammalia; order Chiroptera; family Vespertilionidae; genus Lasiurus; species Lasiurus borealis. The sequence goes on along the minus strand of PVJN01006713.1, from coordinate 19,909 downwards.
AAGACATTCTAAACCACTCAACCCCAGCTGCCCCATCAGCTGATGAGAGAGCCAGGCCCAACAGAAGAACCACCCTGCTGAGCACAGCCTGAATTGCTAACCCATGAAACTTAGACTAACTAAATAGATATTTTACCACTAAGTGTTAGGTGTTTTGTTGCAATGATACACTCCCACAGTGCAGCACTCAGGTGTTTTTGGTGAGTTCTAATTGGTCTAATTCAACCAGAACAATCCAAATCTCCCTATCATAGACTCAGAGATAGGGAGAGTTATGCCTGTCAGCACTAGAAACCCCTGGCCATCAACTTGCTCAGAAAAGGATATGTGACCAGACTGGAGCCAGTAAAACACAGGATGGAATTTACTAGAGAACTCTGAGAGTAAAGCTTTCTTATTCTTATAAAAAAAAAAAAACCCTTCCAAAAGTTTCTTCTACCTCTGGATTTTATAATGTGTGGATGTGAAGCCAGAAACTGCTAGCTGTGTTTTGCCTGCATAAAAGGATCTGCGTAAAGACAAAGCAAGAGGAGGCCACAATGATGGGGTTGCATAAAAATGGACTCTGGAGCCATGGAGTGAGCCAGCCTGAACCCCACTAGACTTCACATTACATGAGCCAACACATCACCTTTTGTCTAAGGCAATTTGACTCCAAGTATATCTTCTCTGCAGCCAATGTCATCCTAACTTATACATCGCCTCTTAAGCAATAAAGAATAGATGTCTCCCAAGTGACTCTGCCTCCACCCCACCTACTCCATTCTGCAAGCTCTTCTCTCATCCCTCCTGAAAGCCAGAAGACCTTGGTCTGGGAATCAGCACCTCACTCCTTCTGAACCAAAGAATCCTGACCCTGGGGTGTTTTCATTTGTGTCCTAGAGAGTCTGTCTCTTTGGTGTCTTTGGTTTTTAAAGCTGTGAGAAGTAAGATTCAGAACTGCCTGTGTTCTGCCACATGAAGAAAGATATTCAACATGAAACAGAAAATGAAATAGACATGCCCAAGAGGCAATGTAGAGAGAGAGAGAGAGCAATAGGCAGCAAAGTCTTTGCTTCTAATTGTTCTTGGTACCCAGGCACTTTCCTTCCTTCTCCATAGCTTGATGGATTTGCCTTCCTAGGATGCTTAAGCTTGTTTGGAGTTTGTTTCTGTCATTTCAGTCTGTAGGATTCTTTAAAATGTGTTCTGCATCCTAGCCCCTGATATCATCCTTGAACATCCAAGATGGTGGTCCTCTGGCACCCTGAGCTTACAGTTCTGCACCCACCTCAATTCCAGTAACCTTCTCTTCTACTCCACTGTCCCCCCAGCCTAGGACCCTGTTACAACTCTGCAAACCTCCACCTCCAATTTCCCAGATGCAGCAGTGAAGTGGTGCACAGCATGCTAGATTTCGAGTCAGAGACCTGAACTGACATTTAAGCTCTTAAAGGATGACTTGAGGATTTGAGCTTGGAAATCAAACCTACCTATTTCCACAGGCCAACAGTCCAGCTCCTGGTTCACTCACTACCTTACAAATTCTGGACCAAGTGCTACTCTTTTTGATACCTTGGGATCTTTGGAACCTAAGCCTTACAGTTTTGCCCCCTATTATTAAGGCCCTTGTCCTTTGATTCATTTCTAGTTCTCAGACCACTGAGCTCTGCTGGAAATTAAACACACATTATGCATTTCTCAGTCATTCAGTCCACAAACATTTACTGAGCTCTGATTATGTGGAATGCACTAAGTAATCAGAGATTACTCAAACCCAGATCCTGCTTTTGCCAAGTGCTCAGTCTAATGAGGGATGCATACCCTAAACAAACAACATCAACATGACATAAAAAGTCTATGTTTAAAACCAGAATATGATCATGGCCCAGTGGATAGGCACCCACTAAGGAAAGTGCTCTAGAGTTGGTGAATCCTGAGTATAGTCATGAAGAATTAGAATTTGGAGCAGAGAGTAAATGCAAAATCACTAGAATAGTCATTCATAATTTAACAAATAGTTATTGATCACCTACTAAGTTCCAGGTGTCATTACAGGCACAGAGGATACAGAGAACAAAATTCAGCATATTTGTGCCCTTTTCTCCTATGTTAGCCCTCACCAGGGTTAGAAGGAAGGCTGTTTGACACCTTATTCACCCATCAATCTTTCCTCAACCCAGCCATTGAGAGCCATTGATCATAGTTCTTTATATTAGTAACACTTCAACACCATGTTCAGTGCCATCTTATTGATTTCAGGCAATTCTGTCAACCTATCAAGATATATTCAACTACTGAATAATCATGCAATGTGTTCCCTATCACTTCCAGGTTTGTACTTCCTGCAAAGATGGTAAAGCATTTGCTCTTGGCAATGCCCCTCCAAACCCCGCATCCCTACCCCCACTTACACCAAACCACCCCCTTCCTAAACAATCCCAAACTCTGACCCTGTGCTTGGCATTGATCGATGACTAGATATGCAGATGTAACTAATTCTGCTCTTGAAGTGCTCAGTATCTTGCCAGACAGACAAAGGAGGCAGCTACTAACCTGACAGGGGAAGGCAGAAATATTCTGAAAGAAAGGGACAATTGGGCTGGCTCTGAGCAGACTCGCGGGGATTTTCAATGTATAAAAGGAAAAGGACATCTGAGGGAAGAAAACAGGATGTGCGAAGTATGAGGCATCTGTGAATGTATGAGGATGTGGCTATGGCTGCAGCTTGGGGCTACGGGAGTTGGAAAGAAGGGAAGGAACCAGCTAGGGAGAGGCCCCATGTGCTGTTCTTTAATCCATGTCATCATCCTTCAGAGAAGCCGCCCAGTTTTGTTGTGGGGCTGAGTGTGCCTAAGGTTCCAAGTAGCATCACTTCTTGATAAATAATCCAAAGCCCAGTCTGCATGGATCCGCACACCTTTCTCATTTGGGGAGCACTGATTTATGGACACCGCTTATAAACACAAGAGGCTCTGGTTCTATTTTGTTTTGTTGTTGTTTTTTAAATAAAAGCAGAAGCTCTCGGGATTTACTGCACTGATAGGCATGCACAGAAAATGAAAGCAAGAAGGCCTGTGGGCTGTGTGATAGAAATACACAGGGATGCTAACACAGTCTAACTGAAGAACTGTCTCGCCGCCTGACTCCCAGCCCCTCCATCCTGAGGGGCAGAGAGGGACAAGAATACCTTCTGTCAGCCCCCATGTTTCCCTATTACAGCTCAGCTCCTCTGCTTCAGAGATGAGAAAACTATCTTAAAAGCACACAAAAGAGTGGTAGAAATTAAACACTTGGAGCTCTGCAACCCAAACTAATACATTTTCTGCTTCTTTGAGGCCACACCAGTTTTTCCAAACCCAATGGATTTGCTTCTGTGGACCCTACATGGAGACAGCCTGTTTGAACAAACAGAACAATGACGCCATGGAGACATCAGTTCAGTTTCTAAGTTCTGCTACTCACCAGCTGACTGATCATGGGCTAGCTACTTAATTTCTCTAAGACTCAGTTTTCTCATCTCTAAAATGTGGGCAATTATGAGTAAATGTCATGAGGATTAGAGAATGATTCAACCATGCTCCCTACACACACTCATCTTTAGTTCAAAATTATGCTGAAGAGCCCTAACTGGTTTGAGCATAGGTCTGCAGACTCAAGGATCCCAGGTTCGACTTCTGTCAAGGGTATCTACCTTGGTTGTGGGCACATTCCCAGTAGGGGGTGTGCAGGAGGCAGCTGATCGATGTTTCTCTCTCATTAATGTTTCTAGCTCTCTATCCTTCTCCCTTCCTCTCTGTAAAAAATCAATAAAAATATATATTTAAAAAAATTATGCTAAAGGAGTTTTATGTCTTTTGCCACCTTTTTCTATAAGTTGTTGATGTCTTTCGTATTGTTTGTACATGTGGATGGTGTAGAGTAGGAACTTCACTTATGTTTGAACTATAAAAACAACATTAAAGGAGCCACTTTAAAATGGAGTCAGAGCTGCCAACCCAGAAAAACTGCCTTGGACACCTTATGCCTCAAACCTTTGGAATGTTAAAACAAGGCAAAATAACCTTTGAGCTGGGCCTAAAGCAACATTGGGTCCCAAAGAACAGTTTGTAAGGATAACAAGAAAGCAGATATTATGACTACTCAGACTGATGACTACCAGACTTAAAATCAAAAACATTGTTTAGAATTAGCATCACTATGTTATGTTACCTGCACCTATAGAAACGCCTTTCTTCTATTGATGCAACTGTCCCCCTTCCCTTTCTCATAACCACCCCTTGCCTTTGTCTGCTACTCAAAACACTAGTTGGGCTTCTGCCTGAATAGCTATTTTTTTATCTCAAATGAATGCTTATTGCTTCTCACTTTGAAAGACTTCTTATTTTTAGGTTAGCAGTACAAATATCTTTAGCGTGCACAAAATTGGATAGTTCTTTAATACAGCAGTTATCAGAAAGTCTAGGGTTGCTCAAGTTGAGTAAGCAAGTTTTCTTACTACTTGGTCAGTGACAATATAACTGGCACTCTACTTTGGCAAAAATATATAAATGTATAATCAGCCTAAAACCCTGTGATCCCAACTCTAGAACTCATATCTTACAGAATTCCTAGAATGACCATGTTATGCAATATTACTTGTAATGGGATGTTTTTCTGTAAGTGGAAATACAGTGATGCATTGCTTCACCACAGGGATGCGCTATGAGAAATGTGATCTGGTCATGGTATGAATATCAGAGAGTGCGCTTACACAAACTTGGATGATCTAGCCTACTACACACCTAGGCTATGTGCTCTAGCCTGTTGCTCCTAGACTATAAACCCGTGCTGCATGTTACTGTACTAAACACAGTCAGAAGTTGTAACACAATGGTATTTGTATAAGTAAACATATCTAAATATTAAAAAAATTACAGGAAAAACATGGTATAAAAGATTAAAATTGGTATATCTATGTCAAGTACTTACCATGGATGGAGCTTGCAGGATTGGAAGCTGCTCTGGGTGAGTCAGTAAGTGGTGGTAAGGGAGTGTGAAGGCCTAGCATTCCTGGGCACTACTGTAGTCTTTACAAACACTGTCCCACCAGCCCTCTCCCTGCTCCTGCCAACAGGGTCAGCACTGGAGCATCAAAGCTGTCAGTGTTACTCCATGAACAGGAATGTGGGCTTGATGACAGGAAATATCCAGGAAAAGCTGACTAAGGAAGGTGGAGATCACCAAAACAATGATTGTTAGGAGGGAATAAAAGGTGGCCTGAGGATCAGTAGGAATAAAAATCAAGATGAAAAGATAAAGGAATGTAGCAATGTGGTTGTGACTATTGCATGTGGAGTAGTGGTCAGATTAAGAAACTTTGTGATATCCACTAAGAAAAAGAGGGTGTGAGCCCTGACTAGCTAGCTCAGTTGTTTAGCACATCATTCCAATATGCCAAGATCAAAGGTTAGGTCCCGGTCAGGGCACATACAAGAGTCAACCAATGAATGCATAAATAAGTGAAACAAATCAATGTTTCACTCTCTCTCCCTTCTTCTCTCTAAAATCAATTTTAAAAACATGTAAAGAGGGTGATTTAACATAAAAAGGATGTAGAACTGAGGATTCAATATTTTGACTTCAGAAATTTGTCTTTTGGTGTCATCTGGCACAAAGGACTCTCTCTCTGGCGTTGAACTAATGGAAGAAATAAAACATCAATGCTTTACATCATTACAACCTGAAAATACTTTCAAAGTGCAGGGACAGCAGGACCTGGCGGGCTCCACCCTACCACAGAGAGCTTTTACTGAAGTGGCTGTGGCACTTAATATGTGTTAAGGTAGCTCCTGTGGGCCTGTGTCCTTGTACGGGCTCTTAGGTCCTTGACAAAGAACGTGCAGCAATGCTCTCTGAAGCCTGTCACCTGGGCCTGGGATGGCTCCAGCACCCTCTGAGTACATAGCCTGGGGAGGCTCTCTGTGATGAACTGGGTCAGTAGCTGAATGGCTAGAAGGGAATCTGTGCATTCAAATCGAGGTGCTGTGAATGGAGGAAATCTATTACCAGGACCCACAAATATTGCTCCCATCAGAGGAAAAAAAAATCCCTCCTGAACCACATATCATTCCATTTCTTAGAGGAAATTCAGCTCCATTATAATCTTATAAGACCAAAGTTGTCTATGTGGTCCACTGCTGACTGGAACATTGTTATGCAGCATCTAACTGTAGTGTGAATGTCTGACCATATCTAAAAGAAAAAGTAATAGTACCTTCATACAAATAAAATATAAGAACCATTTTTAAAAGTGCCATATGTACCGACTTGGAAAGAAGTCTACAACATATTGTAAAATGAAAAAGGGACGTTGCCACACAATATGTATAGCATAACGCTCACTTTGGATTTTACAAGCCATATTTAATAAAAATAGCTAATGATGTATTGAATACTAGTATTTATTCCTTGACAGGCACTTATCTAAATATTTAATCCTTATTACAATCTCATGAGATAAGTACTCTATTCCATTCTTTCAGATGAAGAAATTGAGAAGTGAAGGAATCTTCCCAAAGCTGTGGGGTTAGGTAAGTGTTGGAGCCCAGAATCGAGCCTGACAACCTGACCCTGAGCCAGAACCATCAACCACGTGTCATGAGTTTAGGACAGGGTCTCAGACTGGGCTGGGAGAGGAAGGGTCTTTCTCTGCCCACTTTCTCCCTTTACATGTTGTTTGATTTGTTACAATGAGCAGGTAATTGGAAAATAAAAATTTTATAAAAGCGCTCAACCATGTGGAATCCTTGCCTGGGATGGGAGCCAAGAGAGGGTGGAGGGAACCGCAGACGTTCTTCTCAGGCTAGTCTGAGCTCAAACCTGACTTCACATTATTCCCCCTACATGCACCTTTCTCGTCAGCCAGCAAACGGATGAGGGAAAGGGCCAAACTTCAGCATGAGACAACTTGTCTTCCATCTCTGTCCTGGCACTGACCAGCGGCATGGGCTTTGCACAACATCATAACATCTGCGCCCCCCTTCTCAGCTGCAGACACCACCACCATCTGGGCTTCCTGCGAGGCTCAGAGGGTGGGACTGGCAAGCAAAGGGTGGTTGCTGCCGCTGCTCCGCGCCCTGCTCTCTGTAGCTGTGGCTCCTGGGGACCTGGCAGCATTTGAATTCAGGTGAAGTCTTGGGCTGACCTCATCTGGGAAGGTTTTATTGTCCCCATGGCATCCACATCCAACCAGGTCCAAACTCAATTTAGAGGAAGAGGTTTTCACAACAATATTATGAATTCAAAAATGCAATGACTTCCCAAGTTTCCTCCTAATTTCAAGTCCCCTCCCATTCCAAAAAATAAAAGGGACAGAAAGAGAGATTTCTGTTTCCATTTTGCCCTGTGATCTAGTCTCAGCCCGTGGTGTTGTGAGTGTGGTGAGTGTTGGAAGGAAGTCTCCTCAATGGGTCTGGGAGCCACCAGGTCACTGTGCCACTAAGCTGGGACAAGGAACGACAAAGCTAGACACGAGGGTCCTGCCCGCCCTTAGAAACCCACTCTGGAGGCTCCTCTGGGAGTGAAGGGTGGAGAACCTTACTATAACTTTCATATTAGTCTTTCATCTATTACTCATTATCACCTATATGGATTGAATTATCCAGATAATTGCTTGAGTCTCTTCCACCCACCCATCTTCACCTGAGAACTGCATTCCAGCCTCAGGTTGTGCATGCTTCCTTCTGAGGGTCCTTACTGAGCCCATGTGATCTCTGTAATCTCCCAGGCAGCTCCGTTCATTGCCATTGCGCATTCCTACAGATTCTTCGTTTAATGACACCCTTTCTGAAGCAGCAGCGATGGTGCCAAATGGCACTTGCATTTCCAGGAAAGCAGCCAAACTCATTAAGTTAATAAAGGAGTTTAGCTGTACGGAGATGCCTCCTTCACATGCATCCCGCAAAACCCCAGCCCTCACTGCTCTTCAGGACCATTAGAGCTCTGTCTACACCTGCAAAGCACTCCTCCTGCTGAGTCACAGTGGTGGCCCTACCAGGCTGGGGAGTGCAGAGCCCTTCCTGTGCAAGCTTGTGGGGCACACCTCAGAGCCTGGAACCCCTCTCTCCACACCAGAGGGAGCCCAGTGGAGCCCCGGTGCTCCTGGCCAGTGATGGGACAGGCCCATCGATCCCCTTGCTTGTGATAGCAGGATTGTCCACATTCACAGCACAGCCTGGGGTGTGCCAGGAAGCAGTGTCAGATTCACTAGTACAACAGCTGCCTTCGGAGCTGCTGGCCTCAGTCTTATTCCTCTGCCCTCATGCTTCCCCTTTGCAGCCAGGATCCTCCTCAACCACAATCTGTTCCATCACCCTTCCCCACTCATGCTCACAGAATCCTAACCTCCTCCAGCAGCATCAGGCCTTGCAGGACACCCTCCATCACTACTAACCTCTCCAGTCCCCCCATCACCACCCACCCACCCTCCACCTCACCCTCCCCCCACCCCACACTCCAGCTCCCAACACAGGTCCTGCTCCCTCCTCACTTCAGGCCTTTGAGCTCCATTCTCATAAGCCTTCCACAACTTTCCCAACCACACTGCCTCCTCTTTTCCTGGGTAACTGCAACAGATCCTTCAAGATCCCAACCCCAAAGTCCCTTTCTCCTAGAAGCCTTCCCTGGCTCCCAAGTTGGCCTGAAGAGGTGCTTCTTCTTCCAGCTTCCACAGCAATGGGCATGATCCTGTCTGAGAACACTAATCCCACAAAATCGTGAACAACTGCTTTATTGTCTGTCTCCACCAGGGCATGACTGCCCATCATTCCCTTCCCAGAAGCTATGCCTTTTTCACCTCTGTTCCCACTTACCTGGCACCTGAAGACACAAAGTCCAGGAAGACACTCCTACCTGGTAGCCTGGTCATCAGCATCCTGTATGTTGAGTCCCTGTCTTTCCTGACGTCCTATCTCCTCAGTGACCTTTGAGAAATGCTCTTCTCTCCTGGTACCTAGGTCTCTTTCCCGTGCTCCCCCTTAGCGCTTTCTTTCTGCTCTCTCCTTGCTCAGTGAGAGTCATACTGACAATCAAACTGAAGTTTTAAATGTGTTTGTTTCTCCACTCCAGGGGAAGCAACCTTCCAGTGGCTGCTCCATCTCCTCTACAGCCCCACCCCCCGATCTCAATCCCCATACCTTGACCTCCTCCAGAGGTAGGAGTCTCTTCACCTCTTGTCATTTTGCAAAGGAGCATGGACCACCCCTGGGGTGGTCCACCCAACCCTGGTCCTGGCTCCTGATAGGTCCCCAAAGGTCCATGATCCCTGTTCCAGTGGGATGGCCACATGACAGACTCACTCCCCTTAATGATCCTACACAGATCAATCAAGGAGTTCTGCCAGCCTCTCAGGAAGGGTTTTATACTAGTATTTCCTATTGGCACCAGCTCTTGGCATAATGAATTCCTGAAGTTTACTTCCCTCTGAATGTTTCAAACATCCCTCTTCCAAATGTCAAGGCACAGGAGGTAAGGAGCATCCTGGAAATAGTGGCTACACGGGGTGTGGTCTTATACCACTGCCCTTACCTCATTCTGCCAGGTTCCAAGATCCTCCTTCATGAGAACCACAGGGCACATGATGATGGTTTAGTCAAGGACCAAGATCTCCAAAATCACCCAAAGGGACTCATAAACATATGCTACATAAGGCATATTTATGTCATCGTAAGACAGATGACAGCATGTTCTTTATGGGCCATTAATGGCTGCCTTGCAGAAATAATGTGGTCAAGGCAAAGGACCCTGGTAAGTAGAAGCAAGGACAAGGATTGACCAGAACCCCAAATTTGAACCCTCAGCTGGTCTAAGCAAGAAGACTAAAATGGCCAGGGTTTAGTTGGGAAACTAAAACCATCTGGTATGTCACATAGAGAAGATGGGCCAAGTAGAATGAAAGGTTAAATAAAAAGCCAAAGAAGGATGGTGAAACAACACAAAAATGAGCAACAGCAGGATGCCGGCATCCCCCCAGGACTGTGGGACATGGGGGTGATGGTGTTATTCCACACCTAGAAGCCAGGGCCTTCCCGCCTGAACTAGGACCACAGTAGAGGCTGTCTGGCAGGAGGTGAGCCCATGGAGGTGGGGTGTCCAGCAGGAATCTGGAACAGTCAGGTTGAGACATGAAACAATTTGTCTTTGGAGCCAGGACCAGGAAATGCCCTCCTCTGCCCAGAGCAGAGAGAGAAGCAGAAGTACCCTGACTTCTCCCTTCCTCCCCAGCTCTAAAATCCTGCCAAACCTAGACAGAAACCATTGGCAAAGGCCTGGGAAACAGCTTGCAAGAAAAAGGCAGGGATGGATCTGAAAGCAAAAGACAATGGCAGTCCAGGGACCAAGGAATAGACATACCCCAGTAGTTTGTGTGCCTCCTTTGTTTTCCTTAGGGTTCCATAGCTTTCATTTGTGTCTTTTTTCAGCTTTTGTCCTTCTAGACTCAAGAGTCTGTCCCCACAGAACAGTCTCTGTGTCCATCCTTTGGGCTTAATGTATTTTACATTTTTTCAAACTCTTATTACACACCAAATACATGTTGAGCCATCTGCTGGTTGGTGGAAGAAAGGGAATATGAAAATAAATACAAACAATTATTTTTTAAAAAATAGATTTTTAAGTTGATTTTGAGAGAGAGAAAGAAACATCAATGTTAGAGCAAAACATTGAACAGCTGCCCCTGCATGCCCCCAACTGGGGACTGAGCCAGAAGCCTGGGCATGTGCTCCAAAGGGGAATTGAGCCAGCAACCTTTCAGTGCATGGGACAACCAACTGAGCCACACCAGCCAAGGCCAGGTACGACTCTTATTTTCAAGGAGCTTGTGGTCTGAGGCACAGGGAAGACAAATAAGCACACAGCTCTCTGTAATAAATAAATGATTTATGTGAGGCCAAAGAAAAAACTGTGCTTGGGGAAATGGGAAAGGGCTTCCAGCAAGAGGTGACATCTGAACTTAGATGAGACAGAGTTCACTAAGTAAGAAAAAGGCATCTTAGAGGGAGGGAACAGGCTCACCCCAGGAACTAAGTGAGTAACAGGATATGGTGACTCGTGGGCATTGAGAAGACACAGCCAGGATGGGGAGCATATGGGGAGGGCATATAAATAAGACCTGAAAGGTGACTGAGGTCAGAGGATTTTGCATATGCACCACAGTGGGGAGTGATGGGAGACGTTTATCAAGGGGTGTGGCATAATTAGGTTTGTGTGCTGAAAAGATCTCTCTAGCTGCCTAGGTGGATGGTGGATTGGAAGCGGTAAGATCAGAGGTAGGTAGAAGAGTTTAAGAGGTGATTGTCACAGTAATCCAGAGAATGAGGTGCAGAGGGGATGGAAAGAAGGAGCAGACACTAGAAATGAAGATGACTTACCAAACTGATTAGTGTGCGGGATAATGGAGAGATGGGGCGCCTGGCACAGGGTGCTTCCCGTGGCTTCTGCAGTCTCTGCATATTTCCAAGGTGGTGAGAAGCCCAGAGCAGAGCCCAGAGTCTTGGGAGTTGTGGCCTCAGATCTGTACAAAAAGAAGGAAGCTTTCTTTCACGCTCAATGCTCTGCCTGGTGATGCCTGGCTTTGGGGATCCTTTCTGCTGCTGGTGCAACGTGGGCACTGACATTAGGGCTCCAGGTGTCATACCAGAGCTTGCAAGGTTTGAGTCATTTTCTCCAAGTCACTCCCCATATCCACCTGCAAGTTCAGTGGCTCTGAACTTGCATCTCTTCACCTACTGGTTTGTGAGCTGGGCAGCAGAACACTAATTTCCTCAAAGCCTGTTTGCCGACCTAAAATCTCTGGTCTTAGGTTCTACCTTTTGTTCCCAAGACTTACATTCTCTCTCCCTATCTTAATCTTGTGTTAGATGAGGGTCTGAGAGAGTGTGGAGCAATGTGCAAGAACGAAAAACTGTTTCTTTCGTTAATACAGATGTGAGTGAACAAATGCAAATAAGAAATCAATGAACATAGATAGCATCCTTGCTCTCCTACTCCTCAGAGAGTGCTGATGGAGCCAGGCCAGGGGCCAAACTTAGAACCAGACCTGCATTTTCCAGGTCCTCTGAACAGTCCTGCCCAACTAGACATTTTTCATCTTTCACTGAGCAGTTACTTTATGCCTAGAATTGTGCAGGACACTGCACCTTGCCTCATGAATTTATTTCTGTTGAACTATCACCACCTGGTGGCCTACACTGAATTTTGTCAAACAAAGAAAGCCTTGAGTCCTGGAGCTAATGGTCAGTTGGCATGGGACTGGTAGCTTGCTAAGGAGGCTTAGCAAGGCTGTCACAAGGGGCCTTATTAATTATTATCCATGCTTAAGCCCAGTGGCTAAGGATTTGGCATGTTCTTAAAGGCTGTTAGGAGGGAATTCCATGCTTACCTCCATGTTTAACTCATTTTTGCAATTAGTACCTCTCACTGGGCAGAAGTCCTACCCCAGAGCTAATCCCAGTTCCTCCTGCTACAGCTGAAGTCCTTTTGCTTTGATTGACATCAATGGGGCTTGTCACATACACTCAGAGGTCATCCTCTGAACCTGTATTTTCTATCTCAAAGCCTCCAGGGGAGAGAAATGGGTGACAGTACACTTAACCTAATGGACATAGGCCTCCCCCATAGTGAGGTCAGCACAAGCTCAAGATGTACCTTTGATCTGCATCCCAGCTGCCTCTTAGAAGTAATCTTGGAAGTGATAAGAATAAGGAATAAGTTTCTTGGAGGTGGATATACTCACCAGTCACCCTGAGAGCTCACCTTTCAGCACACTCCTAGTTTAAAGGAGCATAGAGATGAGGATATGGGCTTTGAAGTCTACCAGATCAAGTCTCATCTGCAAGCTGGATACTGTGAGCCACATCTTAGAAAAGGGTTGGGAAGTTGCAGCAAGCTAGTTCCACCAAGTGTATAGTGAGAGGCAGATCAACCAGGAGCTGCTATCATCTGCCCCTCTCCCTTCTCCCAGACCTGTCATGAGAAACCTCAATGCACTTGTTTTATGTACTCCCAGCCCATTTGGTTCTGAAAGGACTCAGTATACAAATTAACATACATATAAAGTAAAATGAAAATTGTATTAAGTTGCTACATATATCAAGCAAAGTTAAAACAAGATTACAGAGGCATAAGATGAAACCAAAAGTTAAGGTGGCACATGAAGCATGTGCTTTAAGATGGCATTCTGTACATGTTTTGAAGGGGTCAAACACTGGACTTAAAAACTTCATAGGGGCCAAAACCGGTTTGGCTCAGTGGATAGAGCATTGGCCTGCGGGCTGAAAGGTCCCAGGTTCAATTCCGGTCAAGGACACGTACCTTGGTTGCGGGCACATCCACAGTAGGGGGCGTGCAGAAGGAAGCTGATCAATGTTTCTCTCTCATCGATGTTTCTAATTCTCTATCCCCTCCCTTCCTCTCTATAAAAAAAATCAATAAAATATATTTTTAAAAAAAACTTTGTAGGGGACAAACTGAAGAGGCACAGTGGCTAGCTGCTTGATAAAAATAAGTGAGTTCCCAAAAGAGCTAATTTCTTTTTTTTTCTTTTTCTTTTTTATTGTGTTACATGTATACATATCTCCCCATTGCCCCCCCATCCCAGGCATAGCCTAACCCCCCAGTGTCTGTGTCCATTGGTTATGCTTATATGCATGCATACAAGTCCTTTGGTTGATCTCTTATCTACCCCACCTCTCCTTAAACTTCCTGCTGTATTTTGACAGTCTATTTGATGCTTTACTGCTTCTGTGTCTATCCTTTGTTCATCAGTTTATAATGTTCTTTATTATCCACAAATGAGTGAGATCATGTGGTGTTTCTCCTTCATTGACTGGCTTATTTCACTAAGCATAAGGCTCTCCAGTTCCATCCAGGTTGCTGCAAATGGTAAGAATTCCTTCTCTTTTTTTTTATTTAAATATATTTTTATTGATTTTTTTTTTTTACAGAGACAAAGGGAGAGGGATAGAAAGTCAGAAACATCGATGAGAGAGAGACATCGATCAGCCGCCTCCTGCACACCCCGCACTGGAGATGTGCCCGCAAGCAAGGTACATGCCCCTGACCGGAATCGAACCTGGGACCTTTCAGTCCGCAGGCCGATGCTCTATCCACTGAGCCAAACTGGTCTCGGCAAGAATTCCTTCTTTTTAATGGCAGCATAGAATTCCATTGTGTAGATCAGAAAACTATGGTACAAGAGCTAATTTCTGAACCATGTTTGTTAAAAGTTTGTTCCCTTCAATCCAGAAATTGCTTTTCAAGGAATCTAACCCTTCCAAGTACTCACACGTATGCACAAAGACATACATGTGTGCAAACTGCAGAGTAGCTGTTAACAGACAAATACAAAGGAAAGAAAGCTAAATTACCATTGAAGTGGACTGATTACATCAGTTTTAGTCCATACAAACTACAGAATACTATACAGATAAAGAGATGAAAATGAATGACAGAGCCATATATATTAACATGAAAGGGTCTGCAGAATAAGAGAAAAAGAATCAATGTTATAATTCTCTACAAACTACAGACATAGGGCAAAAAAATCATGCCCTATGTCTGTAGTTTGTAGAGAATTATAACTTCATTTATGTAAAAACGTTAATGCTGGTTACCTCTGGGGAGTGAATGAGTGGGCAAGAAAAGTTAAAGGAACATTTTTACTTTTTATTTTACATATCTTTATATTTTACTAGCGGCCCAGTGCACGAAATCTATGCACAGGTCTTTGATCAGGGCCATCTTTCCCTGCTGCCCGAAGCCAGCCCCACCCCCTGCCACCACCCACGCCCAGTTCCCCTTTCTCTATCAAGCGATCGATCGGAGCCTGCCAGCCAGGGAAAGGGACCAAGAGGTGTTCAGTGTGCTTCACAGTAACTGGTCCAGCTGTCAATTTGCATATTACCCTTTTATTATATCAGATTTTTTAATCCTAATAATTTTATTTAAATAAAAAAGGGAAATTGTCATTTTAAAAGTTATTTGTAATTAATTCATGTATTACATTAATGTTACATTTTCTGATTTTGATCATTGTATTATGGTTATGTAAGAAAATGTTGATATTAGCCAAAGTCCTTCCAAATCAAAGGTCCTGACATCTACAACTTATTCTCAAATCATCAGCAAAATAAATAAAATAGTATTAAGTATACAGAGAGAGTTAGAAAGTCAGTATGTCACAATGTTAATAATTAGAGGATCTAGGTAATAGTTAAGTGGGAGTTCACTACACTATTCTTCCAATTTTTCTGTAAGTTTGAAATGTTTTCAAAGTAAAATGAGTTTCTAAAAGTCATGCATGATTTCTTCCTTCTAGGATTGAGACTTCTTGTGTCTTGCTTGGGTTCTAGGGAAAGACCCCCATTGGTGGTGGGTCCTCTTGCCCATGTAAGACAGGTCTCAATCATTATTCTTGATTGAGACTTAAGTACAGTTAAGTAGGTCAAGTGAGAATACTTGCTACAGGGTGCATTCTGCTTAAATGATATAAATCCTTTGAGGCCTTTGGAAGAATTACACCTGCAGGTTAGGTTAGAGAAGTGAGTTGGGTGTTTGTCCTTAATCTGCCTTGTGACCACTTTGCACCTGAATTGTTGGTTTTTGGAAGATGGCAATGTGGATGTGTGTTCTTGTCAAAGTTGCCAGGAGAGTAAAAGCAAACCATGCTAAAGGGAGACCCCCAAGTCCTGATATTTTCTTCAGACTAGACAAAAGATTAGAAAGAGGAAGAAAAGGGATGGGGGAAGGGAGAAATGGATGGACTAAATTATATTTTAAACAAAAAATTTCAGCTTTTGGTATTTGATGCACAATTTACCTAAGCTTGAAATACACAGACATTGAGGAAATGAATTGTCAAACAGCTGGAATTGCCTTGCTGGGCTCATAGGAACAACCACACGCTTTTTTTTCCCCCTTCCAGAAACTTTTATTTTTATAAACAGTTCCTAGCTCCTGACTGGATTTAGAACTTTAGAACTTTTTAAAGAGTAGAGACCTTATCTATTTGAGTTTGGAAATTTTTTCTGCTATTAATCATAATCCTTTCTACTTTCTTCTGGCTTATCCTTTAGAGTAAGCCAAAATCAAACCAAATTATACATTTCCTGACAGATGAGAAATCAATAAACACAATGTCCAAAATTCTAGAGTTGACTCTTGCTGGTAAAGGACATCTTCTGTTTTGTCCACTCACCCAAAAAAAACCTGAAGGAATAGATGTGTCCACATCGACCATCTGGAAGGAGGTTAACACTGGTGCCTATGTCAGGAGTGGACATGGCGGGCGGGGGCACTTATTCTCTTTCTGAGGACCTGAAGCCAGATTGACTAGGCCTCCAAGGTGTGAAGGTGGCTGGAGAATCTTGGGGCTGGAGCATAAATTGCTCATGTCACATGGAGACCAGCCAGAGCTACAGAGATGCCAGCTGGAGAAGGGGCACCAAGGGTGGCCCTAATGTGGGGGCTCTGAGAACAATATCAACGGCAGTCACTGTTTGCAATCTTTCCTTCACCCCTGGTCCTTCTAATATTATTAGGGTAAAGTGGGCTTTTTCATTTGCTCCTAAAAGACCCTGAAGTATCAGGAAAGGAGCAAAGACTCATAGCACTGGAAACACAACTTTAACAATTCAGTCCTCTGCCCAGCTGGTGTGGCTCAGTGATTGAGCGTTGGCCTATGAACCAGAGGCCAGGATTCAATTCCCAGTCAGGGCAAATGCCAAGGTTGCAGGCTCGATCCCAGGGGGACATGCAGGAGGCAGTTGATCGATGATTCTTTCTCATCATTGATGTTTCTCTCTGTCTCTCTCTCTCTCCCTCTCCCTTCCTCTCTGAAATTTAAAAATAAAAATTTAAATCAGACCTCAAAGGGTCCTTCACCAAACTTAGGAGGCTGTTTCAAGGCACAGGAAGTACTTGACTGCCATCTAATGGCCAGAGTGAGTAGCTCTTTAGAAATATAAAGGCATTCAATACATGCAGTTTCTACTGCTCTGATACTTTGGCCAGGCTCTGTGTTAGGCACAGGAAGTGCAATGGCAAACAGAGTAAGAAGCCTGTCTTCAAGGAGCTAGCCTAGCATTCTAATGGCAACTGAGAGTGACAGACAGTAAAGAAATAAACAAATCAATAAGGTCAAGGTGTTATCGCTTCTCGGCCTTTTGGCTAAGATCAAGTGTAATAAGGTCAAGGTGAGAAAAGGGCTAGGCAGATAAAGCAAGGTAAGGTTCTAGTAGGAGCTGGGCGAAAGAGGTTGCTGCTCTTTAGAAGGTGAGGTGATAAGCCTTCAATTTGGGGAAGATCATCCCAAGAAGATGGAAAAGTCAGTGCAAAAGCCTGAGGTAGGAGATTTTGTTCCAGGGACAAAAAGAGACCTGAGGGGCTAGAGCAGTGTGGGGGGCGGAGGGGGTAGGGGAGGGGCACAAGGCAGGCAAAGATCAAGGCCAGACCACATATGGCCCAGTGCACCACTGGCAGGAGTTGGGCTTTTCCTCTGATTGAAACAAAGAGTAGTGGAAGGCTTTGAGCAGAGAAGTGGCCCACCTTGGCTCTTGGTTTGAGAATAGACATTAGAGGGCAATCTCAGAGCCAGGGGAACAGTTGGGGTCGGGGAAGAGGAGGGCGAGGGGGAAAACAGCACAGTGATCTGGGACTAGACTGTGGCTGCTGGATCTGGAAAAGTATCCGTATGTGTGGTGACAATGAGGTTCTGGATCTATTTAAAAATATGACATTGGCAGGATTTGATGATAGATGGAATGTTAGGGTTGAAAGAAAAAGAAGAGTTCATGTTTGGGGCCAAAATTGTCATTTCCTGAAATGAAGAGTCTGTGGACAGAGAAGGCTGGAGGGGATAAGGGAAATGGTGAAATTGGGAGCTCCCATCTGGGGAGTTCAGTCTGAAATGGTTGTGATACGCCCAAATAAAGAGATGGAGGAGGCTGCTGGATAAAGACTCTGAAATCAGAGGAATGGGTGGGGCTGGAGATACAAATGTGAGGTCACCAGACCATGGAGGGCATTCCAAGTCCTGAGCCTGGGTGAGGCCACCAGGGAGGAGTGCAGCTGGAGAAGGGGAGGGGTCTGGGCACTAAGCCTGGCTCTTGGCATCCAGTGCACCGTCAGCAGTCAAATTGCACATTCAGAGAAGGCTGGAGGGCATCAGGGCGGTCAGCTCAAACGTGGAAGATGGCCATAGGTACAGGGCGCTTCCATCTCGTAGGCATGAGTGTGGGGCAGTGGTGCTCCATTAGCACTAAAGTTGAGTGTGGCCATGTCGTTTGGAAGGGTTGTTTGTGTTAACCAATAAAGACTTGAGGCTGTAAAACAAATTAAAAGTTAATCTAGAGTCCTAAAGATTCAAATCCAAGAGAGAACTGTTGTCTGGAGAGGACAAAGAAAGGCAAAAACCACAAGCTTTCACTCAAATGAAGAATTGCTGATTAGTGTGAACCTTGAGAAAGAAGATACTAAGAAGGACTCCCTGCCTGGCCGATGTGGCTCAATGGTTGAACTTTGACACATGAACCAGGAGGTCACAGGTTTGATTCCCAGTCAGGACACATGCAGGGTAAGATTGACCCTCAGTAGGGAGAGTGCAGAAGGCATCCATCTGATCAATGAGTCTCTCTCATCATTGATGTTTCTATCTCTCCCTCTCCCTTCCTCTCTCTGAAATCAATAAAAACATTTTTTAAAATCACTTTGGTTTTTGTCTACAGTTCCTGGCACACAATTCCTATACCTTTGAAATTTCTGGAGTGATGAATATTTTGTATACTAGTGAAATGAGTAGGGGCAAGGCCCTCTAAATGCCTTCAGAATGGAGGCTGGTCATCACAAAATCCAAGGCATGGTGAGAGATGGGAGATGAAGGTAATCACTAAGGCCCGATTTATTCAGCCATTCCTACATAATGCAGTGATAAAACTCCATGAAATCCACTAACCCCTGCCCTATATACCTCTTCCATTTGCCTGTTCCTGAGTTAATATCCTTTTGATTAAGCCAAAAAGTAGTGTTTTTCTGAGTCCTGTGAGTTGTTCTAGATAATTATTAAATCTAAGAGAGGGTCATGGAGACCTGTGAATTTGTTGCCAAGTTGGACAGAAAGGTGGGGAGCTGGGATCTGAGGTGGGGAGCAGTCTTGTCAAACTGAACACTTAAGCCCATGGGGCCTGCACTAACTCCAAGTAATTAATGTCAGAACTGAATTGAGTTCCACGATACCCAGTTGGTTTCCAAAAAGTGGGTGTCAAAATTAGTTAGGGTCAGGAGAAATAAAACCTATCACACCCCTCCTCCAGGCCATACCTTCCACCACACTGGGTCACAGGGCCCTTCATAGAGGCCCCTCTGATCAACCCATTTCCTAGGGTAGCACTTTCTACTCCTGGTGAGTCTGGCTGTTAAATGTTCTCCAGTATGTTTATTGCCTACTTTTTTAAAAATAGTATTATGTAATATTTTCAGAGGTTATTGATCTTTTGCTTAATTTGAGCTCCTTGGCAAAACTATGATGTCCCATTTAATAGGTGAGCAAACGGAGGCTCAAAGAAATAAATCAGCCATACCAGGAGTCTGGGTCTTGGTGAGCAATGGGCTGAAGATCCTTAGGCCTAGACTTTCCAGCCCAGGTCAATTCAAGGCATCTCCAGAAGCTACTACAAACAGGGGATGACTTAGATAATGTCACTCTTCCATCTAGAGTCCACATCTCTGCTGATTCCACAAAAAAAAGAAATCTCTCCAGAGAACGGGCTTTGCAACAAGGAGGCAAGGGCTGTTTCCCTTTCAGATGGGATGATTACTAGTTGAGTGCTGAGCTAACCACAAAACCAACAGCCCCCTGGCCACAACACATGGCAGGAGTGCAATGGACCTCAGAAGC
>PVJN01006712.1:0-73903 GCA_004026805.1 Lasiurus borealis | reverse complement strand
TTGTCTGATTTTAGCCTGAGTAAGGATAGCCATTTATATGCAAAGCAGCTGCCAGCAGCTTGAGTGGGGTTGTAAATTAGATGAGTCAGAGTCTTAGGGCAATGGTTGGCAAACTGCGGCTCAAGAGCCACATCTGGCTTTTTGGCCCCTTAAGTGTGGCTCTTCCACAAAATACCACAGCCTGGGCGAGTCTTATTTTGAAGAAGTGGCATTAGAAGAAGTTTAAGTTTAGCAGAAACTGGTTTGGTTCAGTGGATAGAGCATTGGCCTGCGGATTGAAAGTGCCCAGGTTTGATTCCGGTCAAGGGCATGTACTTGGTTGTGGGCACATCCCCAGTAGGGAGTGTGCAAGAGGCAGCTGATCGATGTTTCTCTCTTACTGATGTTTCTAGCTCTCTATCTCCCTTCCTCTCTGTAAAAAAATCAATAAAATATTTTTTTAAAAAAGAAGTTTAAGTTTAAAAAATTTGGCTCTCAAAAGAAATTTCAATCATTGTACCGTTGATATTTGCCTCTGTAGACTGAGTTTGCTGACCACTATGTTAGGGAATCACCAGGGCGGAGCAAACAGAAATGGCTGTCAATCAGCCCTGCGACCGGAGGTCCCAGCATACATAGGAACAGTGATTCCTGCCAGTACCTCTGTTTGCGAGAAAGCCATCCCAACATGAGTTCCTGCCCAGATACCAGAAAATCCAGTTCCTTCTTCCCAGAGCCCCTCCCCCGGCCCCTTCCAAAACCTCTCTGTGGTGCTGGAGCTCAGAGGAAGCAGGGCCTTGTAAGTTCAGTTCGTGGTGTTGGCCTTTTAAGAGGAACAGCTGGGTCTCCAGCAGCCTCTGTGTCACTGAGCTCCAATGCTCACTGGTTTTTACAGCCTGTAGTTCTTACTGCCCCTAGGGACTTCTGTGCAGGTGGCAGGTGCTCTGGGACCCTGAACTGGGGGGCTGGTGGGGGAACCCTGACTCCTCTGGGCTCCACAGAGACCATCTCCCTCCTGATTAAAAAAGCAGCACACATGGGTGCCAGCCCAGCCCATTTGGCACCTCCGCGCCTCCTACCAGTCTCAGTGTGCTTTCTTCTGTACTTCTATAATTGTAGGAATTCCATTCAGCCAGCTTTCCGGCGGTTCTGGATGATAGTTGTTCTGTATTTTAGTTGTAATTATTTTTAAAAATATATATTTTATTGATGTTTTACAGAGAGGAAAGGAGAGAGATAGAAAGTCAGAAACATTGATGAGAGAGAGACATCGATCAGCCGCCTCCTGCATGCCCCACTGTGGAGATGTCCCCGCAAGCAAGGTACATGCCCCCAACTGGAATCGAACCTGGGACCTTTCAGTCCGCAAGCTGACGCTCTATCCACTGAGCCAAACCGGTCTCGGCTAGTTGTAATTTTGATATGGTTGTGGGAGGCGGCGATTACAAGCGATTACCTATGCTGCCATTTTTAGACCATCATGGGGTCGTTCTTGATGTTGAAAAGATTGGAAGCCCTGGCTGGCTCTAGGAGCTCCGTAGGACAGTGAAATAGAGAACTGCTCCAAAGGGAACTGCGGGTGATTCCGGAGTGAGCAGCACACTGCTCTGATTGGGCGGCAGGCTCTGTGAAAATGGACATAGTTTAGCCAAGCCAGTGGCTTTAGAAGAGACTGTGCAGGTGGCAGAATGCTTCTGTTCAGACCTCCCGCTCTGTCTGGGTTAAACAAAGGAAAAATTAACCACTGATTTGCCAGGAGCAGGGCTGGGGGCTGGGTGGGGAGAATGAGCAGCCATCAGGGGACTCCCTGCCCCAGCCTGGAGCTAGAAGCTTCCAACACATCTCCCTTTCTTCTTCTTTTCCCCTCCTCCCACCAGTTCTGAGGAGGGGAGGGCAAAACCCGCAGAGGCAGCAGCATTCTCAGCCCCTGGAAAGTCCCCCTCCTACTCCCTGTGGTTTGCTGGCAAAGCGTGGGTGGGGGGCTGGGCAGAGAGAGGGTTCCCAGGAGTGGCTTTCCCCCGCCATCACTTCTCTGGCTTCCTGATCAGTCAGTCCCATCCTTCCTTCATGTACCTCCTCCACATTGATGTTCTTGACAGGAAGAGGAGAGCAGCTTCCCATCCCCACACAATGCTGAGGACATTTGGTATCATACATTATGAAATGAGAGTCACCAGATTTTAGAGTTGGAAGAAAACTTGCGGATGATCCTGTTCCATTATCTTATTGTGCCCACCCCCTCTGGCACGGCCATGGGTGAATCCGAGAGGGGGTGGTGAAGGATTTAGAAAAGCCAGACAAGAGAAGAAAGCTGGGGCTAGATGGGACGCTGCTCTCTCTGATGCAGAGGCCGTGCCACAGCCTGTAAGCCCAGTCTTTATTTTATAGCCAGGTCCCACGAGGCAAAGTAAGGGCATGGTTACAGGGTTCTTGCAGGTTTCGAATCTACTCAGTTACATGCACCGGATCAAGCTTTGTTTACTTGCTGCACTTCCCGCAGGCCGTATCACTTAGCCACGTGGGACCACAGGTTCGGACCATAAGGTCAAGCTTACAACGAGAGCCTTTGGCTATAATTGTGCTGGGACTGAGGATTGTGCCCTCTCATTAGTCCCAGGCTTGAACCCGTCCAAACGCTGTAGCCGCTCTCCAGTTACGAGAATACACTTGAACTTTGGAGAAGTTAAGTACCTTGCTTTCTGAACTGCACCCTTGAAATTGTTTTCTTGAGGAAACTGAGGTTCTTTGCAGCACTTG
This sequence comes from Lasiurus borealis, assembly GCA_004026805.1. Classification (NCBI taxonomy): domain Eukaryota; kingdom Metazoa; phylum Chordata; class Mammalia; order Chiroptera; family Vespertilionidae; genus Lasiurus; species Lasiurus borealis. The sequence continues at coordinate 71,167 of PVJN01006712.1, read as the reverse complement.
GAAGGGAGTCAGGGACTTGATTGTCCTAATTCTGTCACCAAAGTTGGACAAGTCACTTATTCTCCAGATCCCAGTTTCCTCATTTCAAATATGAGCGGCATTTCTGAAGGGCTTAAAAAAACCTTTCTAGCTTTAAAATGGTAAGATTCTAAGTGCAGGCTTCCTGGAGGAATATGTTTAGCAGGATCCACTAACAAGATTATTGAAGTTGTTTTAATGGAAAGCATCGCTGTGTTTCGGATAGCTCCCATGTTTATGGACTGTGGAAGGTAGGAGTTGCGTAGAATACAGACCATCTCTGTGAATGATGGGGCGTGTACACACGGGAATATAACGAGCTCATTGGGAGAGCAGATCATATGAGGGTATGAGGCATGAGGGGCCTTCGAATAGATGGTTCAACCTGGGGCTTAAAGGTCAGAGGTTGTGTGCCAATTATGTGGGTTGAAATGGTTTAAAAAAATAATCTAATGGTTCATTAGTATTTTTTGAATAGCTTATCTGTTTCATGGAACTTTTTATTGAAAAGTAATACAGTTACTTAGTCTGTTACTAAGAATTTTATATCAGCAAAATCTGAATTGCTTATAAATGATTTGACTGTCTCTGAGATAGAACTTATAAATAGTATTAAGGCCCAGTACACTTTTTACAGAGATACTAAGAATGTGCCCTACACGGTTAAAAAGGGAAAACTTTAGGCCAGGATGGGGGACCTTTTTTCCTGCCAAGGGTCATCTGGATATTTATAACATCATTCGAGGGCCATACAAAATTATCGTCTTAAAAACTAGCCTGCTGTATTTGGTCAAACATTTAACTAACTCACCCCTAAGGTTTTGGCAGGGCCAGAGCAAATGATTTTGCCCCCCTCTTTAGGCAATCAAATAGTTCTGTCAATGAAATGGCAGAACTGATTAATGACTAATTATTTACCAAGTGATTTAAATGACTAAATTGTGCACTTTTTTTTTTTTGCATTAAGTACAGAAAACTAAATAAGAAAACTAAAAGTAGTTCTGAGATGCTGTTGCCATCATATTAATAACTGCCTCATCTACACTGATTGACAGATCTTGGGTCTACCCTTTGTAATAATTCCAGTACTTCTTTAGTCATATCTTGGGATTAGCAGTTGTCAGCAGTTGAACTTGAAACAGATTCAGTTACTGGAGTGGACACTGATCCAGACATTTAATGCTACTTTCATCTGTAGGTTAGAGAGAGGAAAAAGGCGAGAGAGACCATTATTTATGGGGTTATATGAATGTCAAGTCTGTTCTCATCATCAAGAGAAGCTATACTTTAAAAGAAAAGAGACAGGGAATGATATATGTTGAAACTCTAAATTAAATAGGGGTTTATTTCTGAAGTTTTGAACATTTAAAAGAAAAATATTGCTCTAAGCTACATTATGTTCAAAGTATATTATAAAACTTCGCCCAGCATATATGCATATATATCATATAGAAATACCTAGAGTAAAAAGAAGAGACTTCTGTTCTAGTTCAGAAAAGGTTCAGAATAATACTGGTTTTAGAAATCCCACACCTGAAGAGTTTAAGAAGCTTTCAGTTTTGTGGAGGGATACCTCTTCAAACTCTTCAAGTAAATGCGATGATTAGATACGAAGTGGTTAATGGTTGTGGTGATAGATGGTTGTGGTGACAGATGCCCCAAATCACCTTGCAAGAAAGAGGTAAGTCGTTGCTTGACCTATGACTTCGACGTGTGTTGGAATTAATTTAGAGGATAAGAGTGGGAGTCATTGGGAGATGATTCTACATGTGTCTCATGTTTCTACATGTGTCACATGTTTCTACATGTGTCTCATGTTTCTACATGTGTCACATGTTGTGAGCAGAGGCAAGACCTGCCTTTGTTCTGAAGTAACTTTTCAGTCTTTTTTTAAAAAAAATAGCAAACAGTCAAGGAAGACCGACATAGTGTCTCTCTGGACAAAGAACAGACATGCTTACTGCCCACTATCAAATATTTGGGCTCCCACAGCTCCTGTAACCCAGTGTGGATACAGGTGTTGCCTGGCCCGTGGGAATTGGGGGCTGGGGAACTGACACACGCATGACTCCCTGGCTGCTGCTGTTGCTGCTCTCTGAGTGGTATTTGTTCTTTGTCTCAGACCCAGGAGTCTCATGTTCTCCTCCCGGAAGGCTAACTGTTAAAATCTCAGAGTCTTTACAGCTTGTGGCAGGAGTTGTGTTCTCAGGAGGGAGGAACAGTATGCGCTATGGCACAGCGGCAGGAGAAATCTCATCTCCTATGGGGAACCATAACTAACTAGTTCTCTGTCTTCAAAGCCAAAAGGGCATGAAGGAGGGTGCTTGAGGGGAGCATATAGTTGGACCATATTCTGAAGACACCTTATATACCAGGTAGAAGACATTAGATGATATGGGGCAATTATTAAGAAATTTTTAGCAGAGGAGTGACATGATCAATTTTTTAAAATAATATATTTTATTGATTTTTTACGGAGAGGAAAGGAGATGGATAGAGAGTAGAAACATCATTGAGAGAGACATCGATCAGCTGCTTCCTGCACACCCCATACTAGAGATGTGCCCACAACTAAGGTACATGCCCTTGACCGGAATCGAACCTGGGACCCTTCAGTCCACAGGCCGACTCTCTATCCACTGAACCAAACCGGTTTCGGCTGACATGATCAATTTTTTGTGTTTGTTAAATTACTCTAGGAAATATGTGAAGGATGGATTGAAGGTTGGGGCTCTTTTACTCCAGCTGAGAAGAGATAAGACATATTTAAATGGAGAGCCAGTTCAGAAGTAGTGGTAGGTGAAGAAGGGATCTGCAGGATTCATCTTAGTCTGTAACAGCATACCATAGACTGGGTGGTTTATAAACAACAGAAATTTATTTCTCACAGTTCTGGAGGCTGGGAACTTCAAGATCAAGGTGCTGGCAGATTCGGTGTCTGGTGATGGCCCATTCCTGGTTCATGCCATCTTTTGCTGTACCTTCACTTGGTGGAAGGGACAAAAGAGCTGTCTGGATCTCTGTTATAAGGGCACTAATTCATTCATCGGGGTTCTGCCCTCATGATCTAATCACCCCGGAAAGGCCCAACCTTCTGAAATGAGCACATTGAAAATTAGGATTTCAACATAGAAGTTTGGGGAGAGAGGATAGCAACGACTTCTTGGCTGTGGCTTAGCCAATAAAATAGACATTGATGCTGGTCACAGAGATATAACTTAGAGGAAGGAAGAGAAGTTTTGGGAAGGAGAAAGGGGAGAAGTGAGACTGAGTTTTAAAATAACTAAGTTGAGACTGAGGTGCCTACAGGCTACCCAGATGGAACTATTAATGGCTTGTACTGATCTGGAGTTATTTGAGGTTCAATGGGAAATGAACACTGGGGATCCTCGTGGTGTGTAGTAGATGCATTTTGTATAGCACTCAAGAGCAGAGATTGAGAATGAGGTGTAGACTCTCACGTCACCTGTGACAAATGACTCAGACTCTCTAAGCCTCAGTTTCCTAGGTGGTAAAAGTGGCAATAACAGTAGTCTCTCACTGAGACTCGGGTCGGAGGTGTAGGTGTTGTGAAGCTGAAATAACACATGCAGAGCGCCGGTACTTAATAAAAGTAACTTGTTAGCAGCAGCAGTATTACTGGAATGTGGTTGTCGACACCAAGATATAGGTGTCAACAACCAAGAGAATGCTGAAGAAGGAGGGGAACTGGGAAAGAAAGTCATCAGAGAATCTGAAAAGAAGCAACCCAGAGAGGTTAACAGAGAGAACCACAACTTTTAAGCAGGAAGGGGAGTGGTCAACATTGAGAAATTCATCAGAAAGGACAAGACAGTTAAGAACTAAAAAGCCCCCTTTGGATTTCACAACCAGAGCGTGCGGATGACCTTATCAAGAGCAATTGCAGTCACGCCTCGGTGCTGTAGTCATAGTCCAGATCGTGGATGGGCACTGGGAAGTGGAGACCGTGTAGAGTTCATCTTGAAGAAATTTGTGTAGAAAAGGAGGAGTGTGGCTGGAGGAGGTTTGAGGTCAAGGGGAAATATCTTTATTTTTAGGATGGAAGAGTCTTCATTCACTACTTTAAAATATTTATTGAGCCTATTCTGAGTCATGCGCCGTGCTAGGCACCAGGGATAGAATGGTGAATCAGATAGATGTGACCCCTGTCTTTATCGAGTTCCTCCTCTGCATGTGTGTACGTGCTCAGGAAATACACGGGAGAATGACTATCCAGGGGCAAAAAAGTAGAGAATAGAGTTTGAGATGCTATAAACCACTCAGCTCTGAACAGAAGGGTTTCATCATCCAATGGAACAAGCAGATGTTAGGATACATGAAATATGGTTGTTGAAAATCACCCGTATGGAGGAGAAGGCAGTTGAAAGTTTGGGTCTAGTAGAAGCCACATCCTCCACTGATAAGGACGGGCAAGATGCTGGGGTGACGGCTTACGTGAATGAAACAAAAGGATGTTTATGACAGTGTTTGGAACATAATGGGCACCAATTATCTGTTCATAGAATTTGAGTTTGTGATTCAGAATCTCTGAATTATGCCAGGGAGAGACTTTTGAACTTTAAGTGGTATCATAAGCAATAGATAAGGTGTTAAAACCGGTCTGGTTCAGCAGACTATGATAATGGATAGCTGATATTTTCTTTGTTTTGTGAGGGGTAGAGGTGAGATACCAGGACTGAATATGATTTTCATAAAAAAAACTCCTTGAAGCCTATGTTAAATAACGTGACAGGGTTTCAGGATGTCCCAGGAGCGTTGTGTTGTTTTTCATGGTGCCTGCCTTTGTGGGCTCTATGAAGCTTAACTTTAATAGCAGTTTCCCGGTGGGATCTTTGTAACCCACTGTCAGTGTGACATTTATAGCATATTCAGATTTTAGATGAAATGCAATCTTAGGAATGCTCTTTCTACACAGAGCAGCGTATTTGAATGAATATCCATTTCTTCCTATGTTTGGGGTTCAGGCTTTTAAAATTGAATTTATTGGGGTGACATTGGTTAATAAGATTATGTAGGTTTGAGGTATACAACTCTACACAATACACTCACTGTATATTGTTTTGTGTGTTCACCAGCCAATGTTGGGTTTTAGACTTTTATTAATACCAGTAATAACGCTTTGAAAGAAGCTTTTGCTGCGACTTCATTAAATTCAAATGCCTCTGTTTCTCCCCCAGGCTTCTGCACCAGGAGCAGGTCAAATAGGTTGCTGGGTCTACCATCGAGAAGAGTTTCCAGACGTTTCCCAAGATGGAACCAATCACATTCACGGCGAGGAAGCATCCGTTCCCTAACGAGGCCTGGGTAGCCTTCGGCCTCCAGCTGGTGGGCTCCCTGCCTGTGCACTCCCTGACCACCATGCCCATGCTGCCCTGGGTCGTGGCAGAGGTGCGCCGGCTCAGCGGGCAGCCCTCCAAAAAGGAACCCGGTGCCAAGCAGGTCCGGCTTTGCGTCTCGCCCTCTGGCCTGAGATGTGAACCCGAGCCAGAGAAGACTCAGCAGTGGGACCCGCTGAACTGTTCCAGCATCTTTGAGTGTAAGCCTCAGCAGGCTCACAAACTGATCCACAACAGTCACGACCCGAGCTACTTCGCCTGCCTGATTAAGGACGATGCAGCCAGTAGGCGGAGTATCTGCTACGTGTTCAAAGCTGATGACCAGACAAAAGTGAGTGGAGGTGGGGATCAGAACTATTAAGGTGTGGCAGGATGGTTTTTATTGTACCGGATCCTAGACATTTATTTTATGTACACTGGCTATCTGGATAATGCTGCAGTTATATGCGTATTATTTCATTGTTGTTTTGGTGTATGGGGGTAGTTTCTTTATGGTATTGGATGTTAGAAATGATAAGTTTATGAGGTAAAAAAAAAAGCAAAAGAGAAATCTGCCTAACCTTATCAATAAGGGCTGAACTTTTGGATGGAGATCACTGAAGAAGTGTGTTCTAATGTCGCACTACTCAAACAAAAATGTGCGGTGAATTGGCTGGGATCCTGGTAGAGGGCAAATGCTGGTTCAGTAGCTCCGTGGTGGCACCTGAGACTCTGCCTTTCTCACCTACGGCCAGGTGATGCTGAGCAGGCTGCTCTGCAGGTTGGCTTTGAGCAGTAAAGTTCTAGATTAGTGAGCTCCCCATTTTTTATGCTGTTAATAAAAATATATCTTACCTAATAAAGACGGGATATGCAAATTGACCATAACTCTGTGACAAAGTTGGTAGTGGCCACACTGATAAGGAGGGAATATGCAAGTTAACGTGATAAGGTGAGAGGCAGAAGGCGGCTCTGGCCGGAGTGAAGGCGGAAAGGTGGCCCTGGGCCGGAGCAAAGGCAGTGCCAGCAGCCAGGGGAAGGAAGGCCTATTCTCGCATGAATCATCATGCATCGGGCCTCTAATTTACTTATACATTGGTACCTCGAGATACGAGTGCCCTAACATACGAGATTTTTGAGATACGAGCCATCGAGTGAGCGATTTTTGCTTTGACATATGAGCAACATTTGAGATAGGAGTAATCGAGCAAATCGGCCAGCTGCACATGACCCACCAGTTTACCGCAACTCGATCATCTCATAGTTTCTCACGCCTCAAGGTTACGGAACGAATTAAACTCGTATCTCAAGGTACCACTGTACACTGTGTAAGAACAATATTAGCCAGTTTCCCAAGGCATGATGCTCACTTAGGCAAGGGCCACAAGGATAGTGGATATGAATCTTAAGTTTTGATACTTCCAGAGTGGAAGTTTTGTTGTTGTTGTTGTTGTTTTGATTTTGATTTTTTAATTTTTGCCAACTTTGTGTCAGCTCTGATTAGCTTGCTGTGGTTATATCTCATGGTGTGCCTGAGGAAAATATATGAGAAATGGAAAAAAATGCTACCCGTTCTACCATTTTCCTGTTCATCCGCGCTTCCATTGTTGTTGGCATGTTTTGCCATTCTGTGTAAAACTCGTTGCAAGCCCATCCTGTGAGGGCTATTTCGGAAAACACTGAAAATATTATCCCTACAGCCACTTTCTCAGGTGGGCCCAGGTGAGCTACAACGTGGTACAGACGCTGGGAAGCAAACAGGTGAGGGCCCGGTGAACCGAGGAAAGCTGTGCGAGGACCCTGGGTGCTGTCTGCCCCAGGCAGCGATGAGGGTGCCAGTGTCAATCCACCGGTAAATGTCAGTGAATAGAAACAGCGCCGCTCAGGGGTTCTCCCTGCACCCCACTGGGTGCTTTGCTTATCCTCCAGGATGCACTGAACTCATTTGGAAATTAATGTTTTTGGAGAATAAGTAGATTTGTGGAAATTCACTTTTTGTTTGATCATTCCTTGATTCTCTCTCTTTTTAAAAAATATATTTTATTAATTTTCTACAGAGAGGAAGGGAAAGAGATAGAAAGTCAGAAACATTGATGAGAGAGAGACATCAATCAGCCCCACAGTGGAGATGTGCCCGCAAGTAGCCCCCAACCAGAATCGAACCCAGGACCTTTCAGTCCGCAGGCCAACGCTCTATCCTCTGAGCCAAACCGGTCTCGGCCTTTGGTTCTCTTATGCATTCATTCAGTGATTGCTGCTCCCGGTACCCTGGGAGAGGATGTCAGTATAGGCTAGAAGGAAGGCAGACGCCGCAACAGGTAAATGCCATGTGGTTGTAGGGTGATGGAGAAGACAGAGAATGGAGCCTAACACATCAGAGTGTAAGGAAGCGTTTTTGAAATAAAGGCTAAACTGGAGCTTAAACCCTCTATTTCCCCCATGGAAGTGGATATCTTCTTATTGTAAATCAGTTCATGTTACCATCCACGCGTCTCAAATTGGTAGGGCTGCATCCTGGTTCGGAGGTTCTTGGATTCCAGTTGTCCACCAAGAGTCAGTGAACCAAGAAGCTTTGGCTAGAAATAAATGATAAAGATTTTTTCAAGGTCTTAGGGCTTGCAAACCGGAAACACTCCTAAGCAGTGTTCTGCAGAAGAAAGAAAAGCAGGGGTTCTTCTGTAAAAAGTATGTTCTTGAGAAGCATCTGTCCTGCATGCCTCGCCTCTGCATTGGTCTGTGAGGCTGTCTTTAGAGCAGTGGTTGGGGGTCGAACGACCCTTTCACAGGGGTCACCTAAGACCATGGGAAAATGCAGATATTTACATCACTATGCATAACAGTAGCAAAATTTCATGGTTGGGGGTCACCACCACATGAGGAACTGTATGCAAGAGTCATGGCCTTAGGAAGGTTGAGAACCACTGCTTTAGAGGATTGGTGGTCTAGAAGCTGATGTCGGCAGTCTGAGTACATGAACATGCTTTCCTTAGACCAGTGGTCAGCAAACTAATTAGTCAACAGAGTGGCAAACTGTGGCTTGCTAGCTGCATGTGGCTCTGGAGCCGCAGTTTGCGGACCACTGCCTCAGACCTTCAGGGAGCGATTAGAGGGTTGTCTGGAGGTTTGTATCTTCAGGCATTGACACAGGACTGAAAAGTTCAAAAGTTTTACTTTGCAGGCTCGTTAAAACAAGAGTAGCAGCTTCACTGGAGCGACTCCACTTTATTTCCTTAGTCCTGTCTGCCACCTATAAACTGCATGGCCTCAGGCACTGAGCCTGCTTCCTCTGTAAAACGGGGATAATTATAGTCCCTAGCTAACAGAGTTGCCCGGAGGATTAAATGAGTAGAACAGGATCTGAAACTTACTGAGCATGTATGGCTCTCCAACAGTTTTCATCAAAGAAAGTTTCATTGGAAGCCAATTAGAGGCTAATTTACTTTCCGTCCCCGGTCACAGAAAAGGGAGCTCAAGATGAGTGCCTTCCGCTTTCAGGGTGAGATCCTGGTCATCTTTAAAAAACTAAGCAAGGTTTTATAAACTAGACACTTACCAAGCTGCATAAATAAACTTAATGGTTTCTGCTCTTTGGGCAAATTCCAGAAGGAAAATTAGAGGATTGAACAGCCTGTGCTCCAGGCCAGCTCTAGCTATATAAGGAGTGAGTTTCCTCAGGGAGAGAATACTTGTTCAGCACTTTACGCTTTTGACTTTTTTCCCAAAATCTTTTAGAGCCATCTAAGAATAGGCTTCTGGCCAGTCCTCCAGACACCTGACAGGAAGAAGAGATTCATAACTCACTTTGTAATTGGGGCTTCCAGCCTTGCCAAAAAGCAGAGAATTGACCTTACCCGACGTATTCTGAAAAGCACGGCTGAAATACGAATTAGTTCCTACGTTATTTTTGGCTTGTATACGATGTTTTAACAAATACAGATTGTCAGTACTCGGGGTAATGAATTGCTGTCATCCTGCTCATTTTATAAAGGGGTAATTTGGAATGTCGGTACTTCAGTCAGGGCTTCTGTTGTTGGGAACGGAATGCTACACCAAACTGGCCATGGCCCTCACTGGTGCCACATTTCCTGTGATCGTGGGATAGCCCTGACACAGTATCTCATAACAGAGGATTAGCTGGAGTGGAAGCATGCTCACCTGTGCCTTCCTTTCTCTGGACTGTTTGTCACATTTGCTCAGTGAAATGATTCTCTAGGTTAATACCTCTTCTCAGTGGGTGAGGTCAGCACCAGTGGTGTTTGCCTGTGGAGATATGTGCATCAGCTGCCAGGGTCGTGAGCACAAAACTTCTGTCTGAGAGGAAACTCACTGATTAGAATGTAAACGAGCTTACTGAGGAATGTCTAGGGAGAAGAGGCACATAAAGGGATACTTTCATAAGCACAGCATGAGATTGTGTTTCCTATTGTATGTTCCATAGGGCATACTCAAGGTGTTCTTCTGAGAAAACCTGATCAAAATGCATTGGGGCAGCATCGTAGACTTTTTTTTCTTTTTAATATATTTTATTGATTTTTTTTTTACAGAGAGGAAGGGAGAAGGATAGAGAGTTAGAACCATCGGTGAGAGAGAAACAACAATCAGCTGCCTCCTGCACACCCTTACTGGGAATGTGCCCTTGACTGGAATTGAATCTGGGACCCTTCAGTCCGCAGGTTGATGCTCTATCCACTGAGCCAAACCAGTTAGGGCCATCTCAGACTTTTTAATCTGAGGAAACTCTTTCCACTTTTAGAAATTATTGAGGATCCCAAATAGCCTTAGTGTATGTGGGTTACATCTATTAATAATACCATTTTAGACATTAGAACTGAAAAATTATACAGGTATTATTTAAAAATTATTTAATTAAAAATTTAACTATTATATATAATTAAGAATTTATTTAATCATTTGATTATTAAAATTATTTTTAAATAAACTTCTTACATGCTAGCATGCATACTATTTTTGTGAAAAAAATAAAAACAACACAAAACAAAACAACAAAAACAAAACTGTATTTTCCAAAACAATTTAGTGATGAGAGGCATCGTTTTGTTGGCAGTGATAATGACACCATGTGTTAGGCTGGTGGAGTCAGATCCGACTTTGGTTCAGCACCTTGATTCCTGAGTTCTGGCTAAGAAAGAATTCAAAGTCAAGACTTAAACTATAAGAGAAAGTTTATTTAAAAAGTGACAGAGGTGGAGAAGTGAGCCATAAAAGAAATGGGCTTAGGAAACAAGTTACAGAGGCAAAGAAGGGGCCCTTGGAGCTTAGGAAAGAGAAGGGTAAATGTAACGCACTTGGGGGGAATGGGTGGGGTGGGGAAAGGCTCTGCCATATTCCGAAGAGGAAGAGTGCACAGGGTTCTCTGTCCTCGGGCTTTAAGGGTGGGAATCTTAGAGGAGGTTTCAGGGGAGGATCTTAATAGAATATTCACCCAGTTTCCAGGTGTGTCCTGCCAGGGTTGTGGTCTCCACTGATTGGTGGGTCCCAGGGCAGGGAGTCATTGGTCAATGCAGCTGGTCCTGATGTCTGCCATGGCCTTGCTGATCTGGTTTTGCTGCTTGTCTGGGCCTGGGGCTGAAACACACTGAGGCCTAGAGGTCATCTCCAGTGGTTAATGCTTCCGGAAGTGGTTGTACAAGGGCCACTCTTTGGCCCCTTGTTTCTCCTCCAAGGGTCCCTGATTAGCAACGTGCCAGGGGAGGAGAGCCCAGGGGAGGGTCTGAACTGCATGACCAGGGATAGGCTAGGGGAGGAGAGATTACTCTGGGGTATTTATTTCCCTAGTTGCTAGGCACCCAGGATTTTCTGCGCTGGTGACCGGTACCTGGTCTATCACCTTGGTGTTGCTGGCGGAAATAGGGTTCTTCCACGGAGTTGAAGGAAAAGCAGTTCGGTGCACACGTGGGAGGAGATTTTTAAAAAATTGTGGTAAGGTTTATCGGAGCAAAAGCAAAGGACTGCCTCCAGGTGTCCGATGTCTCATCCACGACCAGGTGGCTCAGCTCCATCGCACTGTGGCGGAAGGCTAACCTCTGGGCGGCAAGCCCACACTGTCCTCACCAAGCCCAGGACGACCAGGGCCCAGGCAGGCTGTGCCATTCCCGGGCATTGGCACCAAAGCTCTGGTCGCCTGGCTTAGTCTCTATCCCCCGTCTGGCTAGGCGAGTCTCTGTTTTCACCCAGTGGTGCTGTGCTGTGGCTGGAGCTTGGGCCTCAGTGGCTGCCATCCCCGGGCCTGCACTGCTGCTCTGGAGAGAGAGCATGCGAATGAACCCAGGAGCGAACAGATCCAGAGCCTTCTTTGTTAAGCTTTGTTTCTATCTCCTTGGGTTTGGGAAGGGGTAAGCTTGCTTTTGAACGAGCAATTTCTTTCTTGGCTTGTGTTGGGCCCTCCCCTGGCACCATCTTGGTTTTTGTCGTGTATGTGCCCAGCTAAAGGAAGTTCCCTCTTGTTTTCTCCCTACCTCCCCACCCCCAATGCCGGCTACCTCGTCTGTTGTCCCCAGGGAGATGAGAAAGCTGATTCTTCCTGCCCCCTGGCAGAGGACACAGCTGTCCCCTGGGGGGACTGTGAATGCTATAGCTTCCTAGTTGATCGGGCTTCAAGTTTGATTCCGTTTGTCCCTTTTCTTTATTAATAACTGACTAGTTACCTAGGCTCACACTTGCTCTGCTCCTGCCTAACTGCCTACCACAGTTTTACTTTTTGGGGGGCCATAGCTCTTTAATGTATAGACCAATGGACAACTACTGGATTCTCAGCTGCTGCTGCATTCTTTGTGATAGGTTGCTTGGGCTGAGTATATGAGTAAGTTTGGCATCTCATAGATACAGAGTAGGGAAATGGAGAAGTTTTTTATAGCCTTTTTAGAAAATTGTGGCTATTTTTCTTTAGCACTTGTCCCAAAACTCGACAAGTGGTAGTTTCTTTTCTTTTTTAAATTTTTATTTTTATTGATTTTTTACAGAGAGGAAGGGAGAGGGATAGAGAGTCAGAAACATTGATGAGAGAGAGACATCGATCAGCCGCCTTCTGCACGCCCCCCATTGGGGACGTGCCCACAACCAGGATACATGCCCTTGACCTTCTGGAATCGAACCTGGGACCCTTCCGTTTGCAGGCCAACGCTCTATCCACTGAGCCAAACCGGTCTTGGCAAGTGGTAGTTTCTTAAAGATTTGTTACAATATGAATTCTGCAACCATATCTAAGTGTTACGGGAGAAAATGGGTTCTCCCTGGAAAGGACTTTTTGTTATTTTAAGACTCCTTAGTACTCTCATTGTACTTCAATTAATCTCTTAAGCATGTGAAGGAAACTAAAGTTTTGCTACCCTGACATGGCCTTTTGGAGATATTTATTTTAAGCTGTTTATTAAGAAACAAGATTCAGCCGAGACCGGTTTGGCTCAGTGGATAGAGCGTCGGCTTGCGGACTGAAAGGTCCCGGGTTCAATTCCGGTTGGGGGCATGTACCTTGCTTGCGGGCACATCTCCACTGTGGGGCATGCAGGAGGCGGCTGATCGATGTCTCTCTCTCATCGATGTTTCTGACTTTCTATTTCTCTCCCTTCCTCTCTGTAAAAAATCAATAAAATATATTAAAAAAAAAGAAAAAGAAAAAAGTAACAAGATTCAGGGAAAACCATTGACTCTCCCTGCATTGCTGTCCAAGAGACTCAGACAGAAAAACCTATTTCAGGGAAAAGAGCTTAGGATGCCACCTTTGCCTAAATTGAATTATGTATGATAAATAAGAGGGCTCCAGGCAGGGGCCTGTTAGCTAGGTACCCCTGCGTCCCATTGTTTCTGAGCTGCTAAGCAAGAATTTTCCTGCCGTGTATGTTTTGCTCTTCAGCAACTAACTAACTGTAAATCACTCATTCTCACTTCTTGAATCTAATACACTGCCCCCTCTCTCCTTCGTCCAAAAATGTCATATGTACCTAATGATGCCTCGCTGCTTTCGGAATTTTCATGCTTCTGTGGATTCCCAGGTGCATGTGTGTTCTCAGTGGGGAGCTCTCTCGTCCCCATCCATTGCTGGTGGAAATGGGGTTCTTGTGTTGTCACAAGAAAATGAATTTTCCGACTCTCACGGGAGAATGAGAGATATTTATTTGTGTGGGATTAGACCCCTGAGTTTCCAAGGTCCCATTTCTCTCTGCCTTGCCAAGAACCAAGTCCAGCTGTGCTGTCAGCAGAGCTAGGATTAAAGCTGTTGCCTAAAGTCTCTGTTCCATATGTGCATGGTCTAATCAAGCATCATGCTAGTTTAGTTTGTGTCCCCAGCTATAGTCCTCAAGTCCATTCATTGCATGTGGGGTCCGCAGGGACACATGGCCAGGGAGGGAACACAGGCAGGAGCAAAGCCAGAGGAACAAGAGGGCCACATGCGCCAAAAGCGTGAGAATTCCTTTGTCTGGGGATTATGTATTCTCAAATTTTCGTGAGCTTGCTGTGGCCCCACCTCCTCTAGCCAGTTATCTTCAGGTTAGACAGACAGGCATATTCCCTGTGTCACCCCAAATTTCCTGTACACGCGTCCATCTCCCCTTTACGCAGACCCTTTCCCAGTGACCTGCAGGGAGTGGATGGTGGTTCCCTGTGCTAGAGAAACTCTGTATTTCCGGTTTCACTCTTGAGTTGTACATGAGTCCAGTAAATCCTCAGGTTTATTGGACCAGAGATTACAGTTCCTCCTAAAACCCAAGAACATCCCTCAGAACACGTGTGAACACGGGGCCTGAGGTTCTGGGTTGAAGTGTAGTTTGAGTTTAGGTCCAGGGTGGGAAAGGGTAACATCTACTCTGAAAAGCAGATGGTCGCAGGGGAGACCCAGAGTAGGTCTGAACCCCAGAGGGCTATGCTTATAATGCCTGGCCTCCCTTTTGCTCCTTTCCTAGTATTAATAACTAGTAATTACAACATTAACAGTTGTACTGGACACTTTATTTTCTCTTGTTAATCTGTCTTGGTTAATTTGATAATTAGCCCAGCTGAAAAAAATTCAGAAGGTGGGAGAAAAAAAATACTAATTTTTTTAGCCCCCATATATCATGCATTGGTTATGAGGAAATACTGGTTTACTAAATTGTGCAGATCACACTCTGAGAACCGCTGTGCTAGAGAAACACTGTATTTCCGGTTTCACTCTTGAGTTGTACATTCATCCGTTAAGTCCTCAGATTTATTAGACCAGAGATTACAGTTCCTCCTAAAACCCAAGAACATCCCTCAGAACACGTGTGAACACAGGGCCTGAGGTTCTGGATTGAAGTGTAGTTTGAGTTTAGGTCCAGGGTGGGAAAGGATAACATCTACTCTGAAAAGCAGATGGTTGCAGGGGAGACCCAGAGTAGGTCTGTACCCCAGAGGGCTATGCTTATGATGCCTGGCCTCCCTTTTGCTCCTCTCCTAGTATTAATAATTAGTAATTACAACATTAACAATTGCACTAGACACTTTATTTTCTCTTGTTAATCTGTCTTGGTTAATTTGATAATTAGCCCAGCTAAAAAAATTTCAGAAGGTGGGAGAAAAAAAATACTAATTTTTTTAGCCCCCACACATCATGCATTGGTTATGAGGAAATACTGGTTTACTAAGTTGTGCAGATCACACTCTGAGAACCGCTGTGCTAGAGAAACTCTGTATTTCTGGTTTCACTCTTGAGTTGTACATTAGTCCAGTAAATCCTCAGATTTATTGGACCAGAGATTACATTTTCTCCTAAAACCCAAGAACATCCCTCAGAACACGTGTGAACACAGGGCCTGAGGTTCTGGGTTGAAGTGTAGTTTGAGTTTAGGTCCAGGGTAGGAAAGGATAACATCTACTTTGAAAAGCAGATGGTTGCAGGGGAGACCTGGATTAGGTCTGTACCCCATCACATAACAAAGAAACCAAGAGTCCCCCCCCGCCCCCCAGACTCAGCCCTAGAAATAACAAAGTCTAAGAAAATGATCTAGAGATTCTTCCCTTCTCCAGTTCCTCGCCTTGGTTTAGTCTATGAAAATCTGAACTGAGAAGAATATTGGATTTGCCACCACTTTATTTATTTTTTAAAAATATATATTTTATTGATTTTTTTACAGAGAGGAAGGGAGAGGGACAGAGAGCTAGAAACATCGATGAGAGAGAGACACCTATCAGCTGCCTCCTGCACACCCCCTACTGGGGACGTGCCCGCAACCAAGATACATGCCCTTGACCGGAATCGAACCTGGGAGCCTTCAGTCCCCAGGCTGACGCTCTATCCACTGAGCCAAACCGGTTTCGGCAGGTTTGCCACCACTTTAGATCTCTCACAGGAGGACGGTCCATGGAGGGACCTGTGGGTTAGTGTGTGGTGAAGGGAGGGGACAATGTGTGGTGTGGGTCAGAGGCTGGGTACAGGAGAGTGGTTTTGCTCTCAGTGCCCACTGTTTTCTAAATGGCTTTCCTTTTCATACCTGACATCGGTCGTGGCTTTTCAAACACTACCCCGGACTTTATTCACATCCTGATGGTCTGGATTTGGCATCCAGTCTGGCACTCAGCATGGGTGTTTCATAACTGGGATGAAATATTAATATTAATATTTCTCCTTCTCCATCCTGCCTAAGAGAATTTTGTTACTTGCTAAAATCTTGCTGGCCTAATCCCCTCTCTTCCAAAGAGGAAGCGTGATTCTTGCTGGGAGAGAAGCTAGAATGATCTCCATAATAAAGTGTGAAAATATTAGGGATGAGGAGGGGAGGGTAAAGCATGGAAAAAGACACTGAGGTTAGGTTAGGGGAGCCAGAGTGACTCCATGGAAAATAGAAACCTCCTTTCAGATGAGGGCTTTCGTAAATGTTGCGAGGAAGATGTATTTGAGAAAATGTCAATGTCCTTTGAGTGAATAAATTTCCTTTTCTAGGATTTTTGGCAGCTAAACTGCATTTCTTGAAGGTGACATAGATTTGAAACTAAACCTGGTGGCTTCCTTACTGCTAATTTTAAGACTACTTGACTATTTGTAGACTTAAGAGATTAAATGTTTCCTTTTCATATTCCAGTGTAGAACCAGTGCATTCTTTTTTTCCCCCTTAAATATACATATTTTATTGATTTCAGAGAGGAAGGGAGAGAGACAGGGAGAGAAACATCAATGAAGAGAGAGAATCATTGATGGGCTGCCTCCTGCATGCTTCCACTGGGCATGTGCCCTCAACTGGAATCGAACCCGGGCCTTTCAGTCCACAGGCTGACGCTCTACCCACTGAGCCAAACCAATGAGGGCGAACCAGTTCGTTCTTACACAAGTATGCCATGTTGTCTTCCTCAGCAGCTGCACTAGCCTCTCTGGATTTGGTTGCATTGAGTATTAAACAAAAAGGTGGCCTAAAGTTATTTTCCTGTGATGAACAGAATTAATACTTCAGTCCCCTACTAATACATAAAAAGCAGAGTTGCTTTGGTTGAGACTTGGGACTTCACTTAAAAATGGCTTGGGATTTAATTGTAGATTGTAGCTTTGTTTCAGTTGTGTTTTACCCATTACCGATTTGTCTTTAATATTTCTCCATCTGCTGGGAATTTTAAGTTAGTGACTTAAAATATGCTCCACTTATTTTAGGTTTTTCAATAGAGCCTGGCTTCAGTTGGGTCTCTCACTCGGCTCTTATATTTGCTGGCTCATTACTTTTTTTTTTCTTTGCTGAAGTGAAATCGAGATTATAATACTGAGCCGGGACGTTTTGTTCCTGAGGATGATGCTTCGGAAGAACCCAGTATTATTTTTAAGATTATTTTTATTGCCCTTTTGGTATTTGGTCTTCATAATGTCTAAATACCAGACCTTGCTGTTATTATTATTGGGTCCTCAGGCAATGGTTTGGGAAGGTTTGTTGTACTGGCTTTGGGAGACTTTTACATCTGGGTTCAGTTCCCACTGGGCATCTTGAACCCCATTCTGGCTTATTATGTTTTACTGTGTTCCCATTCGGCAGCTATGACTCAGTGCACAGTGGTATGGGGCAGGGTATCCGTGTCTGCTAATCAACACTTGACCGTGTATCATGCTAGACAGAAGTCGGCTGCCGGTTCCAAGGGCTGGCAGGCGCTCTTTTTCATCTATAAAAAGAATGTCCCGAGCTGCATGAACTCTGAAGTATTTACTGGAAGGTTTGGGTTCGTGGCACTGGATGGATTATGTAATTTATGTTTGACTTTGAAAAATGAGTCTGAGGGCTTCAGAAGCATCCACCTAACATTGGATGATTATTTCTTTCACACCTTTCCTGTTAAATAGCTTTGTGTTTGATAATTATTATTAAATATAAATCTGTTCCTAAGAATAGACTTTGTAGGTAGCTGGAACCTAGAGTTGATTTGTATCTTAAAAGGATTGATTGAGGGGCGGATCCTAGACCCTTGCAATGGTGGCTGGTCTGAATTGAGATGGGCTGTAAGAGTCAAAACCATGGGTTGAGAGGACTGAGTTGAAAATCAGAAAGTATTGATAAGCTTTTGGCTATCTTGGGCTAAATAAAATATAACACCATAATTAATTTCACCTGTTTCATTTTACTTTCTCTAATGTGCCAAGTGGAACATTTTAAATTTCATGTACGGTAATTCCAGGTTTTTCCCCTTTCTTTGCTGTCTTCTATTTGTTAACGACAGAATTTTTTGCTCTTAAGTTCATCTGAAAAGATCATGTGCAAAAGTTCAACCTGTTCTTATTATTTATTTATTTATTTTAAAATATATTTTATTGATTTTTTTTACAGAGAGGAAGGGAGAGGGATAGAGAGTTGGAAACATCGATGAGAGAGAGACATCGATCAGCTGCCTCCTGCACACCCCCTACTGGGGATGTGCCCGCAACCAAGGTACATGCCCTTGACTGGAATCGAACCTGGAACCTTTTAGTCCGCAGGCCGATGCTCTATCCACTGAGCCAAACCGGTTTCGGCTCAACCTGTTTTTAATTCCAGATGTGTAATGCCGTGGACAAGAGGACTACTGGTTTGGGATATACTGAAGCAGATACATTCCTTATTTCCAGTTTTCCTCTTTGTAAAGTACTTTTCCTCCCTCTGAATGCTCAGTCATCTACTCCCAAGAACTGTGGCCTGAGTCTGAACCCACAACTAGAGCAAGCCAAGCTGGGCCTGGCCTGTCTCTGAGAAGGCCTCAGAAGAGGCTGGATTGGGGGTAGGGTGGGGGGAGGAGCCTGATGCAGGACACCCAAGAGAAGAGGCGGCGTTAATGGAGTGTGATCGTGATGTGCTGCTGTGTCTGATGTAGCACTTTAAGTGTGACTTCAGGGCAGCCGGCTCCTGCAGGAGCGCTTTCCTGTTTGCTTCAGTGCCGGTGGTGCATGGGGAGCCGTCATTTCTGGTGGTTGAGTGATGTAGGTATTTGTATGTTGCAGATTTTACATGAATTCCTTGTTGGAATGCGGAATGCTACCAATGTGTCACATGCATGGCTGGGCACCAGAATACAAAATCAAATAAGGCATGATTGCTCCTTCTAGAAGTGTTCCGATGTTGTATATGCCAAATATAGGCTGTGAGTGCTGCACTGCCGGCGTCAGCAAACATCTGTAAGCTATGGAAGAGGGAATTTGGAGGACTGGGAGGAAGTCTAGTGTGAGTGTTGTGTTTACTTAAAAAACTGCCATGTCAGATACATGCAAAAGAATGAAACTAGATCACCAACTTACACCATATGCAAAAATAAACTCAAAATGGATAAAGGACTTAAAACGTAAGATAGGAAACCATAAAAATCTTAGAAGAATCCATAGGCAGAAAAATATCAGACTTATGTCGTAGCAATATCTTCACCGATACAGCTCCTAGGACAATGGAGACTAAGGAGAAAATAAACAAATGGAACTACATCAAAATAAAAAAAACTTGTGCACAGCAAAAGAAACCACCAACAAAACAACAGGAAAGCCCACTGCATGAGAGAACATATTTGCCAATGCTATTTCAGATAAGGGTTTAATCTCCAAAATTTATAGGGAACTCATACAACTTACCAAAAGGAAGATAAACGATTCAATTAAAATTGGACACAGGACCTAAATAGACACTTTTTGAAAGAGGACATACAGAAGCCAAGAGACATGTTAAAACATGCTCAAAGTCACTAATTATCTGAGAGATGCAAATCAAAACAACAATGAGGTAACATTTCACACCTGTCAGAATGGCTATTATCAACAAATCAACAAATGACAAGTGCTGGCAAGGATGTGAAGAAAAAGGAACCTTTATGTACTGCTGGTGGGAATGCAGACTGGTGCAGCCACTGTGGAGAACAGTATGGAGTTTTCTCAAAAAATTAAAAGTGAAACTGCCACTGACCCAGTGATCCTACTTCTAGGAATATATCCCAAGGAAACAGAAACAACAATCAGAAAGAACACATACACCCCCTATGTTCATAGCAGCACAATTTACAATTGCTAAGATTTGGAAATGCCTATCAGCAGATGAGTGGATTAAAAAACTGTGGTACATCTACACCAGCACATCAAACTCCAAGGCTAACACAGGCCAAATAAACAAGGCACGTGGCCCACAGGCCACCAGTTTAACATGCTTGATACAATGGAATACAATGCTGCTGTAAAAAGGAAGGAACTCTTACCATTTGCAATAGCATGGAGGGGCCTGGAGAGCATTGTGCTAAGCGAAATAAGCCAATTGCAGAAAGATAAATATACAGTAGTACCTCGAGATACAAGTGCCCTAACAACGAGATTTCGAGCGAGCGATTTTTGCTTTGAAATACGAGCAACATTTGAGATAGGAGTAATCGCGCGAATCGGCTGGCTGCACACGACCCACCAGTTTACCGTGACTCGAGCGTCTCATAGTTTCCCACGCCTCAAGGTTACGGAACGAATTAAACTCGTATCTCGAGGTACCACTGTAATATGATCTCATTCATTTGTGGAATATAATGAACATAAACTGAGAAACAAAAGTAGATCCAGAGACATAGAAGCATCGAACAGACCAACCAACCTCAGAGGAAAGATAGCGGGGGTCCGGGAAGGTACGAGATAAAAAAACATAAAAACACTGCCATGTACAAAAAGTAATGGACAAATTATGAATTACTCCAGAGGGCAGAAGAGACATATTTGGAACTTTTCTTAACAACGATAGCCATTTGGACAATGGGCGTGGACCAATTGTCTCAAGATGGTTTTACCTGAAAATTCATCTTTCACTATGAAGAATGAACTTACTGACAAACTGAGTTGCTCTTAATTCTATTTTACATTGAAATGAGGTTGTTCCCTGTAATGCCTAGCTGTTCATCATAGATCTGTCTTCTAGAGGATTGGCCCTGAGTAAACGTAATGCATTCCCCTTGGGACATTTGAGTTGGTTTTAAAGACCTGCTGTGGGTTTTCCAGGCCAGTGAGTTGGGTGCAGATTGAACAGACGTACTAAGTAGAGGATACAAGCACATGCCAAGCCATAACAGGACAGGGGGATTTGGAGTTGTCCACTGTTGATTAGGGTTTTGCAGATTGTATGGTCAGAGATAAGACAGAAAGAAAAGGCAGGGACCAGAATTTAGGGGGCTTTGTATGCCCTGCTAAGGGGCATAGGTATTCTCCATAAGAAGGTTTCTATTAGAACCACTGATTAGGGAAGTGAATTAGGATTTATTTTTAGATTGTGGAGTGGAGGAGAGAGTAGAAGAATGAGAGACTGATGAGGCAGACCAGCTAGGAGGCTGTAGAAGTAGATAGGGAGAAAACTCAAGAAGCATCTTGATCCAAAGTATAATATGAAGTGGCTTATTCTCACTGAACCCATATGATGTCTTCTGACCACTTCCAGAGGCTGGTCTCTAATGGAAAAGAAAGTCAGTCAGATTTCAATTTCCTGTTCTATTGATGCTGATCTAATTGGTTCCCAAGGAATGATCTGAAAAATAAAATAGAAACAAATTCTTAATCTGGTTCTGTTCTGCCTGATTATCTAAAAAATATATCCTCCTATCTCCCATCTTAAACACAAATCCTTCCCTGACCCCATTCCCCATTCCTGCTCCCTTCCGCTACTGGGCCGGTTTTCTGCTGTTTTTCAAGAGCCGCCACGGTGGTTACCTTCACTTGCACTCGTCCATTTCCTCCTCGCTTTACCAGTTGGGCTTCTGTCCTCATCATTTCACCAGAATGGCTCCAGCTCGTGCGATCTGGCCACCCTTTCTCTGCATTTCTCCTGCCCAGTTTCCCAGTCGCTTTCGGCATAGTCGGAGAGAAAGTGTTTCTTCTGTCTTAAAACACTCTCTCCTCTTGGCTTTTGGAAACCCCCACCCTCCTGCTTTCCCTCCTGTTTCTGTAGTGGTTTCTCCCCAGTCTCCTTTATCCTTGCTCTTCTCAGTTCTGAGTTTTATGTCCTCCAGGAGTTGGCCTTCTGCATTTCTCTCTGAGATACCATTTCCAGAGGAACTTATCATTACATGCCAGCTGCTCAACGGTGACTCCGAAAAGCTATTACTTCATACTCCCCCAGGATTTCCAGACTTGTCTCTCCAACTGCCAGCCTGACTTTCTACTTGTTTGTTTAACAGGCATCTCAAAGTCAGCACGGTTAAAATAGAACCTTCGGATTTACTCCCCATCAACCTGTTAGCTTTCCCAGCCTTTTGCAGCTCTAATATGGCAGTGACAGTTGCTGTAGCCAAAACCTAGGATCATCTTAGATTTTTCACTTTCCTTCACACTCTCATGCAAATTATTCAAGACCCATTCCAAATCTGCCGCTCCTCTGATTCCACTGCTAAGCCTGGGTCCTCTCCTGGACTCCTCAGTACTTCCTGGCTGTTTTCCCAGTTTTCCTCCTTGCTGCTTCTCTCCACTAAGAAAGCGTCCAGAACCTTCTTTAGACAACTTATCCATTCATGCCACACCCCCTGCTCAAAACCTCTCTAGTGACTTCCCCCTGTTCTTAGACTCAATTGCCGTGTCATTGCTGGGACTCGCCATGTGGACCTCGTTCCCACACACGCTTTCCCGTGCTCCGTGGACCTCCGTGCCTGTGGTGTTTCTGTTCCTAAAACATGACAACCTCATTCTTCACGCGGGTCTTTGCATTTGCTGTTGCCTCTGCTTGGAAAGCTCTGCTCCCAGCTCCTCATGTGGCTCTTTCCTTAGATCATTCTGAACTCCGTTTGAACCTCATCTTCTGGCCACCAGTGAAAAGTACCCTCTCACCAATCACCGCCACTTCCTATGGATTTAATGTCTTCCTAGCAAGTGCTGAAATTGCCAGTGTCTGAAATTATCTTGTTTGTTCAATGCTTCCTTGTCTGCCCTCTCCCCTCCCGCCTGAGTAACAAGAGAGCAGGACCCTTGCCTGCCTCACTCACTGACAGACCTCGGCACCAGAACATGCCTGGTGCACAGTGAGTGCTTCCTGGATGAGTACATGAATGGATGTTACCTTTTTTTTTTAAAAAAAATATATTTTATTGATTTTTTTACAGAGAAAAAAGGAGAGGGACAGAGAGTTAGAAACATCGATGAGAGAGAGAGAGACATCGATCAGCTGCCTCCTGCATGCCCCCCACTGGGGATGTGCCCGCAACCAAGATACATGCCCTTGACCAGAATCGAACCTGGGACCCTTGAGTCCACAGGCCAACGCTCTATCCACTGAGCCAAACCGGTTTCTGCTGGATGTTACCTTTTTATATGCATTCTTAGGGATGTGTTTCTCCTCCTCCTACCCTCCAATCTCATCTAGAAACTTACTATGCAGACATATTAGTTTATTTTCTTGTTTGTTTTTTCCTTCCACATTAGGATACCTTTCTCTTGCTCTGGCAGGATTTTATTTTTAGATATCTCTCTTCTTCCTTCCCTCTTGAGCTTCTTTCCCCTTAAGAGTTTTTGTTCGTAAGGTAATATTCATTGGCTCTCATCTCTTTGAACTCTACACACTTCTCCTTGGTTTTTATGAACATAAAATTTTCCTGGAAGTTATTAGTCATAGTGGTGGGAAAGGTCTTGTGAACATTTGAGCAGTCTTTACTCTTGAGAATCTCTTTCATATGTATAAATTAAATTCTTTCAGCTGTGACGTGAGTCCATTTTTTTTTATCAGTCTTTTCTTTTTCCAAAACAAATACCTTTTCTGATTATAGAAGCATTTATGCTGAATGTAAGAAACAAAACAAAACAAAACAAAAAACTAGTACAAAGGTGTTACTATGAAAAAGTGTTACTTTAATTCCTACTTCTGGAGAGAAACCAATATGAACAGAATGGTGTGTATCCTTACAGATTGTATTCTTTTATTACATAAACAAATGTTTCTATATATAATCAATTAATATATTCATTTCTACCATTTCTGTTTTAACTCAGTCCTATGCTTCTCAAAATTAAATATATATATTTATATTATATTATATAATAACTAAAGGCCCAGTGCATGAAAATTCATGCACTGGAGTGAGTCCCTCAGCCCAGCCTGCCCCCTCTCACAGTCTGGGAGCCTTCAGGGGCGCGGGATGACCTGGTGATCAGGGGAAGGCAATGCCCCATCACACCTCTGCTGCTGCCACTGCCAGCAGTGCAAGCCTTGGCTGGCCTGGTTACCTGAGCCTCGGGTGGTCCTGACATCCGAGGCTTGCCTGCGCCCTGGATTGGCCATGGGCAGCTGGAGGATTGAGGGCGGGTCTGGCTGCAACATATGCCTGTTGCCTCCCTGGCTGGGCTGAAAGGACTGTGGAACTCTGGCAGCAGGCACAAGGAGTGGCCTGACCCACCTTCAGGTGGGTCTGGCCGCACGACATGCCTGCCACACGCCTCAGGGGAAGGTGGGGGCTGAAAGGACTGGGGAATCCTGTGGGGCTGAGGAGACTAGGTGCCGCCATCTTGTGGCTATGTGTGCCGCCATCTTTGTGATGAGGTGACAGTCAATTTGCATATTCCCTCTTTATTAGATAGCATTGGTTAATATTAATATAGAACATACTAATTAAATATATTAATGCAAATAAACATAGCCCTATATATTTATAAAGTAGAAATAAATACATGCATAGATATAGTTATATGTATGGATATGTTTTAGATGTTCTTTATGATAGTCGAGGTGTATCCTTTTGAGAAATTGCAATTATATGCAGCAAGGAGAAAGGAAGGGTGAGTTTCAGGACTACCTAAAGCTGTTCTTGGATGGCAGCACCATCTTTGTTCAGCTTTGAGCCATTTGGTTATGAAAAGAGAGGTTGGCCAAGATGGGTTGGAAGAGACTCAGGGATTTCTGATCTGCTTAGCAAAACAAACAAGCAAGATTTGAAAGTAACAAAAGCAAAAATAAGCAAGTGGGACTATGTCAAATTAAAAATCTTTTGCAAAGCCAAGGGAACCATACACAAAATGAAAAGGCAACCTATTAAATGGGAGAAATATTTGCAAATCATTTATCAGACAGAGAGTGACTATTTAAAATTTATAAAGAACTCATACAACTCAGTAGCCAAAAAAGTTTTTTCATTTAAAGAAAGGGCATTTAAATAGCACTTTTCTAAAGAACTGATACAGATGGCCAACAAATTAAAAAAAAAGGTACTAAAAAAAAAAGAAAGAAATGAAAACATGCTTAATATCACTGATCATAGAGACATGCAAATCAAACATGAGGTATCATTTCATACCTTGGCTATTCTAAAAAAGACAAGGAATAACAAGTGTTGGTGAGGATGTAGAGAAAAGGAAACCCTTATCCACCATTGGTAGGTATGTAAATTGGTGCCAACACTATGGAAAACAGTATAGAGTTTTCTCAAAAAAGTAGGAATAAAGCTACCAGATGATCCAGAATCTCATTTCTGATATACACTGAGTGGCCAGATTATTATGATCTCTGAATGCATAATAGTCTGGCCACTCAGTGTGTGTGTGTGTGTGTGTGTGTGTGTGTGTGTGTGTGTGTATTTTAGAGGCCTGGTTCATGAATTCCTGCATGGGTGGGATCTGGCCAGGGGGAGGGGCCATGGGCAGTTGGCCTGCCTGCCTGCTGGTTGAACTCCTGGTCGAGGGGACAGTTTGCATATTAGCCTTTTATTATATAGGATATACACTGGGTGGCCAGATTATTATGCCTTCAGAGATCATCAGTGTATATCCAAAGGAAATGACAACAGGATTTTGAAGAGATATCTGCACCCCCAGGATCATTACAGCCAAGACAAGTATAAATATCTAATCTCTAGATAAGAGGACAAAGAAGAAGTATATATATACATAGTGGCATTAAGCCATGAGAAAGAAGGAAGTGCTGCCATTTGTGACAGCATCGATGGACTTTGAGGGTATTATGCTAAGTGAGATGTCAGACCCAGAAAGACAAATATCATATGATAATCACTTTTATATGGAATCTTAAAGGCCAGAATCATAGAAACAGAGTAGAATGGTGGTTACCAGGGGCCGGAGAAATGAGGAGGTGTTGGTCAAAGAGCATAAACTTTCACTTATGAGATGAATAAGTTCTGGCGACCTAGTATACAGCATGGTGATTAGAGTTAATTATACTGTATTATGTACTTGAAAGTTGGGTAAGAGTGGATCTCAAACGTTCTCACCACAAAAAAGCAATGTAATTATATGGTGAGTTGGAGGTGTTAACGGCTACTAAGGTGGTAATCATTTCACAATACAGCATATGAGTGAGTCAAATCAACACCTCGTGCACCTTAATCTACGCAATGTTAAATGTCAATTACACCTCAATAAGCTGGGAAAAAATGACTCAGAAGAGCAATACAGAAATAAATAAAATAACAACAACAAAACTATTTTGAGGGAAGCCAGACTTCCACAGTATGGTGCGTGGAGGCCAAAGTGAAATGCCTATTTTTGATGGCAAACGAGGGAATGACTAATGTCGAAGCACCGGAGGCCTAACACCTGTTTTTGGCTAGCTGCTGTGTTGTGTGATGTTGCAGTAGGATGCGTCGCTCCTCCTCCCACCGTGGCCTTCCCTTCCCGACATTCCCAAGTAGCAGTTACAGTGTACTGCACCTCCTGAGAGGCTGTGTGAATATTATTTGTAGACAACAAAGAAACGGCTCTATGTGGGATGTCTGCACACAGTGAACAGAGAAAAGGGACAAGTAATAAGAGCGACAGGAGGCCGGACAGGGAAGAGAGACAGTATCCACTGGGGGCTGGACACGGAGGCAGAGGGAACAGGAGCCGCAGCGACTCCCAAGAACCCCTAGAGAATTTGGGATGGATGCAGAGCTTCTCTTTTCCCATGAGAAGAGAGGAATTATTTTCTCATAATTTTGATCCAATTTTTTTTTTTTTTTTGTCTCTCAAATTGCTATCTGGGCTATATATGGATGTACCAGAATTTAGCCAGGCCCTTATTAATGGTCATTTGGTTTTCCCCACATCCCCTTCTTTATTGTGGTTTTCTCTGCAATGTGAATCTTGCATAGCTTTGTATCTGCTACAAGGCTGCCCTCCTCACAGACTGCTTATTCTGAAGCTGATCCCCTTGGCAGCAGGTGTGGCTGGGAGCCCATGTTTGCCCGGTGCTACTTCCATGATGTTACAATTCAAACCAGAGATTACACTTTAATTATGATGACATACCTCCATGGCATTCACAGCTTAAAACAACAACTGGAGAGAAGTCGTACATGCCAGTGAATGTCATTTCCATGTGATTTCCATTCTCCAGGCTTGATTTATGGCACACAGACTTCTAAAATCTGCTCCTGTCTTTCTCCTTCCGTGATATTATGGATTTTCCCAGGACTGTTCCTAGCAGGCGAGGCCACTGCCACTGACTTTTACGATGAAGAATGGAAGAAGGAAGGTGGCTTTTCGTGGCAAAGCTGTGATGGCATTTCTGCTTTAGGAACAACACAAAGTGAGAGTAAATTAGGTTTTAGGCTTTCCTGTCTTGGCTTTCATGTTCTAAATAGTGAACAAATCAGTGTCACCATGGAGTGTTTCTGGCTTTATTTGATCAGTACCCAAAACCGGATGTACAAATGCACACTTTATCTACCAACTAAAAATAAATTATGCTATTTTTAAAAAAAGATATATAACATATACTATTTAAGCATTTTTTATTAAACATTTCTGATATATACATTTAAACAATTTAATTAGCATACTTCGACATAATTAACTTTTCCTTAGATGACATTTTATTTCTTACAAGAAAATGTCAACAACAGGGAGAAAAGACGTGCAAGAAGATGACTTCTATCTGGAGGCTTGAAGACTTATCCTTCCCCCTTTTTAAAAATTGGAAACATGCATCTTGGAAATGAAGGGTTCAAAGAAGAAATAACCTGAAGAATTTTAAGATGATAGATTTTAATTTGATCAGACAGTTTCTGTGCACTTAACTACTGGGAAAAGAACAACTGCTCATATTTAAGACTCATAAGGTGATCACATTAAAAATGCAAGTGCAGTCTGGCCAGCGTGGCTCAGTGATTGAACATTGACCTATGAATCAGAAAGTCGTGGTTTGATTCCTGGTCAGGGCACATGCCTGGATTGTGGGCTTGATCCCCAGTGTGCGATGTGCAGGAGGCAGCCAATCAGTGATTCTCTCTTATCACTGATGTTTCTGTCTCTCTCTCCCTCTCCCTTTCTCTTTGAAATCAATATATATATATTGATTTCAAATATATATATATATATATATATATATATATATACACATATATATATACATATATATATAAATGCAAGTGCATATTTTAAAGATAAGTACTCTAATATAAATTCAGAATCTGCTGTGTCATCTCTTTCATAGTTGTTTTTTAAGATTAAAAAAACATATTTTTCAATTATAATTGGCATACAATACTATATTAGTGGTTAGATATTTATAAACCTATGAAGTGATCACCCTGATGGAATTTTATAGTTTAGATGTTTGAACTTAACCTTCTTTTGACTTTGTCAGAGCTCAGTGATGACATTATATATCTTGACTCTTAAAAGTTAACTTTATTTTTATCATAAGCAGCGTGTTTTTATGTAGCTTCACTGTTACTGGTGAGAATTGGTTTAGTTCAGTGAACATTAACTGAACATCTACTCTGTGCCAGGCACAGTGCAGGGCATAAGGGATACAAAACCCAACAGATAGCTGGAGGAGCTCAGAGACCAGGGGCCCCAAGGGTTGGGTGGGAGTCTGGAGCACCGTTACAGACAGAAGCTTCAGTGTAAGCTGGTGGAAGACAAGGATGTACAGTCATGTCCAGGGCACAGACTGAACGCTGTCCACCCAGGGATTCCATAAAGCCATCTTTGGGGAGAATATGTGAGCTGATTTTTTTTAAAGGTTCAGCTCATTATATATATATACATATATATATATATATATATATATATATATATATATATATATGAATACACACACACATACACATGTTGATTTCAAAGCAGAAGGAAGAGAGAGAAAGAGAGAGAGAGAAACATCATTGATGAGAGAGAATCATTGATCGGCTGCCTCCTGCACTCCCTGCACTGGGGATTGAGCCCACAACCCAGGCATGTCCCCTGACCAGGAATCGAACCCTGTCCTCCTGGTTCCTAGGTTGAAGCTCAATCACTGAGCCATGCCAGCCAGGCTGTGAGCTGAATGTTTAAAGAGAAATGAGAATCAGGTGAAGAGAAAAGGCACAAAACTATGCAAACTGTGAGGTAGGGACATGGAGAGTGGCAGAAAAGAGGAGGGAGAATGAATAATTTGATTTCTGGCCTTACCTGCTGTCTGAGTTGGGAACAAGAGGATTAAGGTGCAGACTTGAGGGAGAGGAGCAGATGACTTCCATTTGGGGTATTGGAGTTGTTTGGGAGACATTCCCTGAGCTCAGATCAGTAAAGACTGGAGGTGTGTAGACGGAGCATGTACTTGGTGGTCAGGACTCTGGGAGTGGTTGACAGTGTCCATGGAGAAAGGATCATGAGCATTTTAGGAGCTGGGCAGGGGCAGGGGAGTCCAAAGGAATATGAAGATCGAAGGAGATCCACAAGGCAGCAGTGTCTCAGCATCCAAGGCACTACACGGTTTCATGAAGGGGGACAAGGAGAGCAGTGTCAGGAGCAGTAATGACGTCTGTAAAAATCTAGCTGACAAGTGCTCCCTACGTTTGGCCCTGTGGGTGGTACTCGCTGGGGGACCTTTGTTTCAGGGGAGTAGCTGGGGGTGGATGCCGGATGTCAGTGAGGAGTGAATGAACAGCTAAGCATAGAGATGCCATTGTGACTTCTAACCGCCCCCATTCTATACACATACATAGGTAGATCACATCTTCATGATGCCTGACTTGGTTTTTCCCATTTTTATTTCTATTCAAGCCCATCCATTTTCCGTTTTCTGCCTCCCCTACTTTTTGACCTTAAAAACAATAGCGGCAGCTCATTTGCATGATTCTGTAATTTACAGAATGCTTCCGCATATGTCACTGTACTTAGTATGCTTATCCACCCACCCTTTGGTATTATAACTCATTGACAGTTGTTTAGAATAGCAGTTCAGACACATCGGGTCTTAGGTGCATTGTAATGTCATTCCCCTTTTGATACTGAAGAAACCGAGGCTCAAAGAGACATAGTGTCTCATGTCAAGTTTCACTGCCTTTCGGGGGACTGTGTGGCGCCTGGTCCATCTTTCACACGTGGTGTCCTGTGTTCCCTATTTGCACCGGGAGGCTTTTTTCTTGCCCAACCAGTGACCAGTTCTGTCAGCCTCTTTCAGAGCTTGTATGTATGGCTGCTTTCTTGCATGAATCCAATCCTATCTTGTAGGTGGAGGGGGGAAAAAGAAACACTATTTAAAAATGTATGTATTTCTTCTGATTATAAAAATGACATAATAATTGCAGACAGTTTGGAAATATATAGAAACAAGTAGTGAAGAAGACAGAATCATCCTTTCATTATCTACTTGGAGAAAATTATTTTTTATGAAAGCTTAAAATAAATGAACTAACTGCTCTATTATCCTCTATTAGAAGAAGATCAAAGTCGTTTGGTATCAAACTAGTTTGTAAAACAAAAGGGAGAAATTGGCCCTAAAAGTCTCCCCATCTACCTCTAATATGTTTAAATCGCTCAATTCAATTACTGCAGATTTATGTCTTTCTGTCTGGAGGACGTTTATCCTACAGAATTTGCCAGATGGAGCCCTGCGATGGCTCCTCTCATTATCCATCATCATTAGAAGGAAATGCTCCATAAATCTGTCTGCATTAACTTTAAATTACTTGGAAGGAATGTCTGTGCTTTGGAAGCAAGGTACCATGTGAGGAAACACACAGGGAGACTCTCTAGGAAGATGGTGGAGGCCAGCAGTAAACACTATTACCTAAACTCTGCTGCCAGAGGCAGAGGTGATGGAAGTGACACGGGGGTGGCGGGGGTGAACAGGGATCTATCCCAGGACATCGATTCTCTCCCTTTGTGCCTCCAGAAGGTACTCTCTTCTTCCCATCTCTGCAGGTCGGTTGGCGTCTAAATGCGTTAGCACTGCTTTCCAGGGCTGCTAAAGTCATACAGCACTCGTGTCCACATTAGAAAAAGGTACCCCTTTCTTCCTCTGGGAGAAGCAGCCACGGTCTACAAGCATGTCAAACTCGTGGCTCGCGGGATGCATGTGGCCCTCACAAATGTTTTTGCGGCCCAGCCAATAATAATGATAGATATGTAAGAAACTTTTTAATAAAAAAATTATAACTTAATTTTTACAATATCCTGTTATACCTAATCCTATCTAATACAAGAGTAACATGCAAATGGCCATTCCAACACAAGATGGCTGCCCCTATGTGGTCAAAGATGGCTGCCCCCATGTGGACACAAGATGGCCACCACAAGATGGCCAGTAGGGGAGGGCAATTGGGAGGGACCAGGCCTGCAAGGGAGGGCAGTTGTGGGTGATCAAGCCTGCGAGGGGGGAGGAGGGCAGTTAGGGGTGACCAGGCTGGCAGAGGAGGGAAATTGGGGAGGACCAGGTCTGTAAAGGAGGGCAGTTAGGGGGAAACAGGCTGGCAGGGTAGCAGTTAGGCATCAATCAGGCTGGCAGGGGAGTGTTTAGGGGGTGATCAGACTGGCAGGCAGAAGCAGCTAGGGACAATCAGGAAGGCAGACAGGCAAGCAGCAGTCCTGGGAGCCAGCAGTCCTAGATTGTGAGAGGGATATCTGACTGATGGTTTAGGCCTGATCCCTTTAGGAAATCTTTTCTTTTTAAAATATATTTTATTGATTTTTCACATAGAGGAAGGGAGAGGGATAGAAAGTTAGAAACATCGATGAGAAAGAGACATCGATCAGCCGCCTCCTGCACACCCCCTACTGGGGATGTGCCCGCAACCAATGTACGTGCCCTTGACCAGAATCGAACCTGGGACCTTTCAGTCTGCAGACCAACGCTCTATCCACTGAGCCAAACTGGTTTCGGCCTTTTAGGAAATCTTGATTTTGCAGCTTGTCTGGGCAGTCAGACATCCCTCGAGGGGTTCCAGATTGGAGAGCGTGCAGGCTGAGCTGAGAGACACCCTTCCCACTTCCCTCTTTTCCCCCCATGTACTAATTTTGTGCACCAGGCCTCTAGTTATTAATAACGGACTATAGCATTTGCTAATGACTGATTACTATAATCATGTTGCATTCATTTCCTTTACGCACCTTACACACAAATGCACTATTTCTCTCTAATACTAGCAGTGACTTTTTCAGCCATGTCATTAATTTTGTACTAACTTGTTTCATTTGCACAACAGGAGAACAAGAAAAAAACAGGTTTATTTGCGTTACGCTTATTAATTTGTGCAGCTATTCAGTGTCTGGTAAGTGAATGTTCAAGAAAAAATATTAGTTTTCATTAAAATGTCCTATTATTTTATGTGAGCTATTACTCAGTTATTTCAGCCCTTTGTATTCAGCATGTCTTTATCGAAATAAACCCATGTTTCTATGAAAATTGAAGCTTTTAAAAAATATATTTTATTGATTTTTTTTTACAGAGAGGAAGGGAGAGAAATAGAGAATTAGAAACATTGATGAGAGAGAAACATCGATCAGCTGCCTCCTGCACACTTCCCATGGTAAGTGCCCACAACCAAGGTACATGCCCTTGACTGGAATCGAACCTGGGACACTTGAGTCTGCAGGCCGATGCTCTATCCACTGAGCCAAACCAGTTAGGGCAAAGCTGTTGTTTTTTTGAGGCTCACATAAACTTAACCCTTGTTTATTTGACCCGTGTTAGCCTTTGAGTTTGACATGCTTGGTCTACAACTTGGCCAGCACTTAGTTCATTCTTCACTTGCTTCCTTGCTCAAGCACCCTTGTTCAGTGAACAACACACAAAACTGTGTCACGGTCCTGGCTCTGCCTTTTTGAGGCTCACTCTTCTCTGGGGATGTGGAGCTGTAGGTAGCCTAGATCTAGGTGATGTAGCCCCAAATTCTAGGTTGACATGAGCCCCGATTAACGTGGTCTTCAATTCAACACAGATTTATTGAACTATTTCTATCCAAGCCTAGTCCTGATGGAAAGCTACCTGGACCTACCTAGACCTTAGCCCTAGCTTCTCCTTGGCCACAGCCACCACCAGAAACTAGAACTTTCAACAAAGTCCTCTACGACTCAACTGAATGTATTGGCAGTAATTTGATCTACAGGTCCTTGAAATATCACTATGCAATTATTAGTAATTATTCAAATTAATACTCTCCTACTATATAGTAGGGACACATACACTCAGACATATCAGCTAGAACTTGCAAAGCTATATGGTCCCATCTAAAACTCTTCTTGTTTCTAGTTGTGTGTTGTTATTTATTTATTTTTTTTCATTTGAAGTTAAGATCTACTCTTCTGCTGCTAAAACACAGGCTATTTTGTCTTTGAGTTTTGGTTTTTAAGCTTACCAGGGCTACTTCGTCTCAAGCTTTTCTTCCTCTTAAGCTATTCCTGAAGAATCTCTCTCTTATTACTATTAATATTTAATCATGTTTTCTTTGGTTCGAGAGCCCAGATTGATGGTGCCAGCCGTAGTAGGCTTCCCTGGTCTTTGCTTTACAATAATGATGTTTTACCAGCAAAACCAGCAATTACATTGTTTTAGATGTGATGGATGAATTTTTTCATGTCAGAAACAGTCGTGCAGTAGAAATGTAATTTTGTGGAAATAATGTGACGCAGCGTGAAGCTGAGCTGCTTAAATACAAGTTCTTATGTTTTTGTTCATCCTCAACAGTATTGGAAGACTGAAATTCAGGTCATTATTGTGCCGTCACCAAAACAAAAATGATTGCCAGATGGCAAATGAGATTCAAACCTGTACTTATAGAGTGACTTACTAGTTTAAGATCTTGGGAAAGGTGCTGAATTTCTCTGTGCCTTAGTTTCCTCATCTGGAAAATGGGGATACTATCCTGGGTTATTGCAAGGATTAAATACCTTAATATGCATAAAGTGCTTGCAAATAGGGCCTGCACATAGTAGAAGCTACTGGAATATGAATGTTAGCTACCACAGTAAACTACTGTATGATTATCTTGTGGAAGTCAGACAGAATTTAGGTATGCATTTTTATCAAGTAGTGTTACTTTTTTTTTTAAAGATATGTTTTTATTCATTGTTTACAGAGAGGAAGGGAGAGGGATAGAGAGCCAGAAACATCCATGAGCGAGAAACATCGATCAGCTGCCTCCTGCACGCCCCCTACTGGGGATGTGCCTGCAACCAGGGTACATGCTCTTGACCGGAATCGAACTTGGGACCTTTCAGTCCACAGGCTGATGCTCTATCCACTGAGCCAAACCAGTTAGGGCAAGTAGAGTTACTTTTTGTAATGCTTTGGTGAGGCTCATTGTGATGAAATCCAACAGTGGTAAATACCAAATGTTTTAAAACACAGCGGTGTTTTTGTTTTGTTCTGTAAACTTTTGATAACAAATTACCCTCGGAGTTTTCCTTCTCAGATGGGATGTATCGGTTAGCAGTCAAGACACGCTTACTAAATAGAACCTTAAGTTTTCTTCCTTTTAGGTCTGGTTGTTGGGTCTCTGAGTCGGTTACTCTTGCCCAGTCCCGGTGGCGAGTCTCTCTGCCCCGGTTGCTTTTCACAGTTTGTTTGGAGTCTGTTCTCTCTGGCTCTACTCACCGCAGGAAGGCAGCCAGCCCTCACGGTGGGGATGCTTTTGAAAACGCAGATATTGATTTTGCAGCTTGTCTGTGTACACTAAACAGCAACCTGTGCCAGGTTTCTTCTAGGCTCTTCCTGGCTGAGGAACGACGGCTGGCCGCTCTGGTCTGCTGGGTGTGTCTCAGTGGGTGGCCAGAATCTGAGCTAAAATACAGGAAATCCAGCCTTAAGCTTACCCCCGTCTTTCCTGTTGCAGAAATAGATGCCGTTGTAGCTGAGAGATTTATGTTGGCAAGTTAATTTTCTTTTTCACACCACAGTAGTCATTTTCACAGGTAATTTCTTAAAATTCAAGGTTATACAAATCGTAGGCAGGATTATCTGAAGCACAGCCAGCTCTTCCTGAAAGGCTGCTAGGCTTGGTTTTGGGAACTGTGGGGAGGAGACACATTTACTTCTGGACCACTCATCTGAGGCCATCATTGCCTCTCTTTACCCATCAGTGCTTTGAACCTGTCATGATGAAACTGTACGATGGCTCAATGTAAAACCACATTCAGTCATTTGCATCTACTTCATCTCTTAAAAATGTTTTCATTAACGCATCATTGGCATAACACACACTAGTATGTTAGTTTCAGGGTACAACATAGTGATTGTACATTTATATACCTTACGATGTGATCACCACACAAAATCTGCTAACCATCTGTCACTGTGCAGTTATGACAGTATTGCTGACTACTCGACCGGCCCTTGCAGCCCTAGCTTTGTCCGGAAGGTCGTCTGGATGGTTGTTTTGCTGTTCAGGCTAGTTAGCATATTAGCTCTTTATCATCTAGGATATTCTCTGTGCTGTATGCTACAACCTTGTAACTTACCTGTTTTGTAACAGGCAGTTTGTACCTCTTATTCTCTATTTTTTGATACTTGAGCAATGAATGGTACCGATAGTTATGGGATGCCAGAGCAAACTTTTCTTTCTAGAGATCTAGCCTAGCATGCGTCTGTTTATTTATCTACCAGTCCAGCTCTTGAGCCAGAAACAAACATAGGTAATTTACAAGTAGACACACAATGCAACAACCATCTATGGATTAAAAATTGGGTAATGGAGGAAAGAACCACAGTACCAGGACATAAGGAGTCAGAACAGAAAGTGAAAATGCAGTACTGTGCAGTGGTTTTGAAATCTAGCCTGCATTGGCCTCATGAGCGTATCCGTTAAAATTTCAGGTTGCTGGGCCTCCTGGGGACTCTGGCACCTACCCTGTTAGCACGTGCCCCCAGGTGCTTCTCAGCCACGGTGCAGGACTGCACGCTACTGGCACTGACTATTTACTTCCTGAACTTGGGGAACTTTGCCTCCAAGCTTTTAGGTAGTCAGCATGAAAAGGGAAGCTTCGTAGTGCGCCTACTAAGGCGTAAATGAAGGTTTAACAATGCTTATATCAACTTTCATATCTGAATAAGATCTTGCATAGGAATTCAGGAAAAGAAACGTCTTTTCTTGCCCTCCTAACAGGAAATATGTAACCGACTCTGTTATACCCAGTTAAATGGCATTAATTGATCTTTTTTTGAGGTATGTACCAAAGTTCCTTAGGGAGAAAGGAAAAGAAGAAAAAAATGCGGAGGGGGAGGGGAGTGTGTGTGTGTATTGGGAAATTACAAAAAAGGAAGAAGCGTGAGAGAATGAAAAATGACGTTGGCCATCGTTCTGGACAACAGTTTGCTATTATCTACAAAAGGCGAGTATATTGGAAAACCCATGACCCAGCAGTTCCATTCCTAAGAGTGTCCCCTCTGGAATTTGTGACATTAATACTGGGAAACGTGAACAGAATGTTGAGAGCAGCGTGGTTTGTGTCAGACTATTGGAAACAACCCAAGTGCCCATTAAGAATAGGAGGGGTAAATTGTGGAATACGATGGCATACTAATCAGCCACAAAAGTGAATGAACTACGGTTATGAGCAATAACGTGGATGAATTTTTAAACATACTGCTGATCAGAGGAAGCCAGATGAAGAAAATCGTTACACGATTCCCTTCCTGACACCTTCAACGTGGGTAAAAAGAGAACTGATGCATTTTTAGGGATGCGTACTTGAAAGTCGGGAATCACTATCTTCCTAGGGAAGAAAGGGGCTGGAATCATGGAGGGAAACATGGGGATCTTTGGGATGTTGACAGTCATTCTTTTTTTTTTTTTTTAACTTGGGTGGCAGTTAAGTATGTGTCTGTTTTTAATATAATGTAGTTTTCTGTACTTTTTTGGATGTGTGTTATTTTTCACAATAAAAACTTTTTTTAAAAAATGTTGAGGGAACGTTACCACCAGGTTCATGGATAAACAAATGGAAGTATATCCATACAGTGGAATATTACTTTGCAATAAAAAGGAATAGACTATTGATACATGCAACAGATGGATGAGCCCAACATCATTCTGTTGGGTCAACCACTCAACAAAAGATATTCTGTAGGAGTCCATGTTTATAAAATTCTGGAGAGTGTGAACTATTACAGAGAGACAGGAAGTAGCTCAGTGACTGCCTGGGATTGGGCAGGGTAGAAGTGGGAGGGAGGGTTTACAAAGGGTGCCATGCAACTTTGGGGAGGGATGGAGATCTTTATTATTGGAATGGTGGTGATACTGTTGCAGGTGTATCTAAATGTCAGAATTTATCAAATTGTGTTCTTTAACTATATGCAGATTATTGCATGTTAATTACACCTCGATAAAGCTGTTAAATAAAAGTGTGTGTGTGTGTGTGTGTGTGTGTGTGGCAGGGGGTAAGCTATCAGAAATGCCAAAGAAATGGAACTATCCCAGCGTTCTCGTGATTAAGGGTGGAAACCATGCCAAAAGTGAGCGAGAGGCACTATGAACTTGGATATGCCCGGAGGCCCAGCACCTCGTTATGTATTGGGGATAACCATTCATTGACTCGCTGTGCCTTCATTTGCAAATTCGACATAAATACCTTTCTTCTCATGATCTCTTACTGAGTAAGGGGGAAAGAGCAGAAATCTCACATGGACCAATTTAGCTGCTCACTCATAGCTGGCTCAGACAAGTCAGCCTTGCTGGGGAATTGAGTCAAGTCTCTGTGTTTACCTGTCTTCCATATTTCCCGTCCATTAATGTTCATCATTCTGAGGTGGCTAAGAGTGTTTGGTTGTAAAGTCTGATCCACTGAGTGGTTAGACAAGAGACATATTCTAATGTATACATTTTCCAAATTACGAGGAGTTCAAGGCCGGGTATTATTATATTCTGTGTTAAATTTTAGAAATGCATTGCAATACCCTGTTTCAAAGGCAGATTTATCTGTGACACAGCATGAATTAACAGCAACGTTCATAGATATTCATGGGCTCAATAAATTCAACTGCACAGTGTACTGGTTCCCTATTTGTGCTTAGCTATACTTGTTACTCAGAAAAATGTAAGTTACATCATGTTTTGAAATCATATCTAACTCAGAGTGAAATACTAAATGGCAGTTACTTAAGCAATTTACCAGATAGAGATTTGGAATCATTAAATATTTTAAAGGTAGGATAAACTATTAAGTCATTCCACTTTTCTTTAAAATGCTGAGTTCTGCTGAAACTGGTTTGGTTCAGTGGATAGAGCGTCAGTTTGCGGACTGAAAGGTCCCAGGTTCGATTCCGGTCAAGGGGAGTGTACCTTGGTGTGGGCACATCTTCAGTGGGGGGCATTTAGGAGGCATCTGATCGATGTTTCTCTCTCATCAATGTTTCTAACTCTCTATCCTTCTCCCTTCCTCTCTGTAAAAAAATCAATAAAAAAATATAAAAAATGCTGAGTTCTGTGGTAACAGGTTTCTAGAAAGACAATATTTCTACTAGTAAACAAATCTGCTTTAGTCATGTGAAAATTTTATATTGAATGAAATAAGCACTACCAAAATTTTTGTTTTGTGAGATAAATAAATAATTACTTAAAACTGTAAGAAATGAAAAGATGAAGAATTAGGCATATTCATAAGATAAAAACTCTAAGAAAACTAGAGAAAATCATTATAATTTGTGTACTCTCCCTTTCATATGGAGAAAAATGGATTATGTTATTTTTTAAAAAATATATGTGTTTTTATTGAGTTCAGAGAGGAAGGAAGAAGGAAAGAAATAGAAACATTAATGATGAGAGAGAATCTTCAATTGGCTGCCTCCTGCACATCCCCTACTGGGAACTGAGCCGGCAACCTGGGCCTGTGCCCTGACTGGGAATTGAATTGTGACTTCTTTGTTCATGAGTTGATGCTCAACCACTGAGCCACATTGGCTGGGAGGACTAGGGAACTTTTTGATCCTGGATTTTCATAAGAATTATGAAATATACCATATCTTACATATCTACATGGCATAAAACATTTGCCACAATAGGTACT
The DNA here is from genome assembly GCA_004026805.1 of Lasiurus borealis. NCBI lineage: Eukaryota > Metazoa > Chordata > Mammalia > Chiroptera > Vespertilionidae > Lasiurus > Lasiurus borealis. Next base: position 32,215 of record PVJN01006712.1, on the reverse strand, counting down.
TATATTTGTTAATTACAGTCATCACAGAATGAAGTACTGTTATCCCAATATCCCCTAATCTTTTCCCATACCCCCTTATTCCTTTCTATTCAAAAACATTCACACCAAACATTTTTCAAATTCATCCTGCAATAGGAAATAACTTATTTTTAAAAAAATGTTTTTATTGATTTTACAGAGAGGAAGGTAGGATAGAGAGTTAGAAACATCGATGAAAGAGAAACATGGATCAGCTGCCTCTGGCACACTCCTTGCTGGGGAATGAACTTCCAGCCAAGGTACATGCCCTTGACCAGAATCCAGCCTGGGACCCTTCAGTCCCTGGCTGACACTCTATCCACTGAGCCAAACTGGTTAGGACGGAAAATAGCTTTTACCCTTCCTTGTGCCTCACATCTAATTTACTTTGCCCTCATGTTGGTAACTGAGCAGAACTGAGAAATACATTTTGAAATCAAGAATTAGATCTCAAAGCCCTGGATCTGTCCCAGTTTTTCCGCATCAGCTTCGGTCGGTAGGATCTTGACTAATAAGTTTGGAATCATCTGAGAACATCTTAAATTCAACTGTCACTGTTTTTCCCCTAGTGGCAGCTGAGCACTGCGTTCAAGGGCTTTTGCCAGAATAAACAGTCTGAATCACTCGGGAGATCTCTGAAACCCAACTCCCGGTCATTGCTAAAGGATGTGTCAAGAACGGGCTCTTTAGTTTGCCCTTTACTGAAATAGCGGCTGTCATTTGCTGGGACCAATTCCTTTCACAGTGCCATTGTCCAGCCCACTAAATGTAGTGAAAACATGCAATTTTTTTTTCACTTCTGAGCTTTTAATATGGGCAGAAAGCAAAATTACCCACTAATTCTATCTAATAAAAGAGTACTATGCAAATTGACTGTCACTCCAACATAAAAGATGGCTGCCTCCATGTGGTCAAAGATCCTGCCCCCATGTGAACACAAAAATACCAGCTGGTGAGGGCAGTTGGGAGGGACCAGACCTGCAAGGGAGGGCAGTTGGGGGCAATTAAGCCTGCAGAGGAGGGAAGTTCGAGGTGACCAGGCTGGCAGAGGAGGGAAGTTTGAGGTGACCAGGCCTGCAGGGAAGAGCAGTTGAGGGAGGGAGTGGGACCAGGCCTGCAGGGAAGGGCAGTTAGGGGTGACCAGACCTGCAAGGGAAGGTAATTAAGGGCAAACAGGCTGGCAGGGAGGCAGTTAGGCATCAATCAGGCTGGTAGGCAGAAGCTGTTAGAGGCAATCAGGAAGGCAGGCAGCAAGCAGTTGGGAACCAGCAGTCCTGGATTGTGAGAGGGATGTCTGACTGCCCATTTAGGCCCAATTCCACCAAAATTGGGCCCAAACGGGTAGTCGGACTTCCCTCAAGGGGTCCCAGATTGAAGAGGATGCAGGCTGGGCTGAGGGACACCCCTCCCCCATGCATGAATTTCATGTCCTGGGCCTCTAGTGTTTTATAATTGTTCTGTTTTAATGCACTCATTAGACTGGAAGTCATATGAAATCAAGTTTTGTGTTTCTCACTGATACTTGGGAAAGGAATTTTACAAGGCTTTTCAGAATAGAAATAGTCACTAGAAAACCAAAAGTGTCAATGCTAGTAACCTTAGGAGCAAGCATGAATCTACTTTGAATGTAAGCTATTATTTTAAGAGGGATTTGTTTTTGACATGTTAGGGCCTAGGAATTGTGGCATTTCAGAGCAGGAAAAGCCCTGATGAGGTTCAAGTCAAACTTGTACACACGCATATTAATGTCCATATATACTCACAAACACATATGCATACACACATATACACACCTACATATATGCATATGCACACACATATATATCTGCACTCAAATTTATATATACATACACATATGTCACCACATCCACTTGCATACATATGTATGTACACATGTATGCATATACTTATATGTACCCACACATATATGTATACACACACACACACATACACACACACAGCAGAATAATAGAAAATAAGGGCTCTGGAATGGGGCAAACCTATAACCTTATTGGTTCTGGCTATATTGGCTATATTTCCTCAGGTCACACTATGTAAACTTTTAAAATCTAAGTTTTAAAAAATATATATATATTTATTGATTTCAGAGGGGAAGGGAAAGGGAGAGAGAGAGATATATGGAAATGTCAATGATAAGAGAGAATCATTGATCGACTATCTCCTGCATGCCCCATACTGGGGATTGAGCCCACAACCCAGGCATGAGTCCTTGACTGGAATTGAATCCAGGACCCTTCAGTCTGCAGGCTGATACTCTATCTACTGAGCCACACAGGCTACGGCTAAAATCTAAGTTTCGCCACTTGTAAAATGAGGAAAATACTCCTAGTCTTAGACTGACGGTGGGAAACAAAATGGATGGATTGTGTCTAGCACTTTAACTTCCATCTAATAAGCACACAACAAATGTTAGTAGCTCACACCGTGAACAATATGTACAAAATGTGGACAGCGAGTAAACTGAAGATAGTTGTGTTCGTTTTCTTGACCTCCAGGCTGTTCATAATCACGGTAGGCTGGGTACCTCTGGTTTGGGGACTGGGCCTTAACCAAGGGAAGTGGCGTATTTGGAAAAGGGCTTTTAAACAGAGGGCGACAATCTAGCCCTGACTGAGGGTGGAAGGAGAAAAGCATTCAGGGGCCTGGAAAGTGGGGGAGTCAGAAGCTGCCTTGGCTGCGTGTGTTCGGTCAAAGATCCCATGAGGACACAAGATAAGTCACACATGTCAGTTTCCACTGGGTGAGCAGTTTCTGCTGCATCAGCTGGGAAAAAGCTGGTGGATGGGAAGCTTCGGTCACAGGCACCCAGTGTGGCACAGTCTGAATTCTGAGGCTGGGGGTGTAGTGTGGGGTGAACAGGAGTTGGCATGAGTTTGAACGGAAGAGGAACCAGACCGACTGGCATCTGGAAAGGTCAACTGTGCGCACAGCTGTTGTCTGGGGCATAGCCAGGAGCCAAGGCCAAAAGCTTAGTTAGGGTGAGTCAGAAGGGGCATGGGCCCGACAGGTGCAGGGTGACCCAGAGGCTGTGCCAGGGCCAGGCGTTCATCAGGCTGCCGGACAGCCCAGGCACCAGGTGGTTTCAAGACCAAGAACAAGGTTAGCCAGAAATGAATCCAAGGAACTGGCTGAACACGGAAGGGGTGAAGAGGAAGTCCCAGGCTGGACCAGGGCAGGGACAGACCGGAGGGAGGGCGTGAAGTTTGTGTGGCTCCTACTGTCGTCTATCCCACGGGTTCTCTGTGCAGAGTTTGTCTCTCCGGACCTGAAAGTTAATGGAAGGAAAGGGAGCGGAGGGAGCATAAGAAGAAAAATCGTTTGCTTTTGTTAGGGCAGAAATCTGAGGTGGCTTGCAGAGAGGAGTCCCACTGAGGCAAATCGATGGAAGTTTCTGAGAGCAGGCTGGGGTTGGAGTGGGCTTTTTTGTAGGCTCCATCTGCTGACCCTTACATGCTGTTTTACCAGGGGGTTTGGTCATAGGCTTGGGTCAGAATAGGCTTGGTTCTGCTGCAGTAACAAATGAGCTTTTCCAAAGCTCAGTGGCTCATAACAACATTTTTTTTTTTCTTGCTCTGGCTATGTGTTCATTGTGAACTGGCTACCACTCAGTTGCTTGCAGTCTTTATTCAGAGATCCAGGCTGACTGAGCAATCTCTGGAATACCACCGCTTGTCATAGCAGACGGCAAAGAGACTGTGGAGATCCTTGAGCTGACCTTAGAGCTTCTGCACAGAAGGGAGGGGACATGTGTCATTTCTCTTCACATTTCATTGGTCAAAACATGTCATGTGGCCACGCCTGACATCAACAAGGTGGCAAATGGGATCCTTTGTAGCAGTGACACAGTCCACCCCATGACTGTACCGACCTCAGGGTCATCTCATTGTTTCTATGTCTCAGTAGCTGTCCATCTAATTCTAGATCCCACCCTCTCGCTCAGATCTCTGCACTGGAATCCTGGGCCACCTATGCACATGCCAATCAGGCAGTTTTCCCTGGTTGCTGTAAACTGAATGTGGCCAAACGCAAGCCCTCTCCTCCGCATTTTGTTTCTTTTTTATTGAAGGCCCACTGCTCACCAAGTTACCCAAATCAGACACCTACGCATCATATTTGACTTCTCTTTCTTATTCACCCTGTATCCAACCATCAGTCAGAAAGGTCTTTTGATTGTCCTCAGTAAATGTCTCTTGAATATTTCTGCTCCTTTTAATTTCTCCTACGCCTGAGAGTTCAGGATGTAATCTTTTAGTGCACTCTTAATTCGGGGTGGATATTGTTCCATTTAGTTTCTTTTCCAGTCTGGCTCCAGGACAAGGTACATGACACATCTGCCTGTTTGGCTGCCATTTTCTAACCCCCTCAGTGAGCTCTTAAATAATCTCGATGCCACTATATTTCCCCTTTCAACTCATTCCACCTGGCATGCAGAGTGGTCTTTCTGATTTGCAGATCTGATGGCACATCCTTCGGTTGCCACCTCTGCTTAAGCTCCTGCATGGCTTCTGATTGTCCTGAGAATAAAGCTGTGGAACGCTAGTGAGATTCTCTGTCTGCCTCTCCAATCTCACCTTAACCATTGCCCCACCCCTCACAATGGGTTCATGCCCTCACCGTGCCGAACCACGTTCATTCTTTCTAACATGCTCTTATTCCTATTGTGTGTGTGGTTTCTTCTGTTATGCTCCATATCCTCTTCAGCTGGCTAACATTTTTAAAAATTAAATTTATTGGGGTGATATTGGTTGATAAGATTATCTAGGTTTCAAGTATACAACTCTATAGTACATCATCTGTATATTGCATCATCTATATACCCAAAGTCTGTCTCCCTTCATCAAAATATATATGACACCCTTTAGCCTCTTCAACTTACCTCCATTTCTCTTCCCCTCTGGTAAATTACCCTTCTGTTGTTTGTGTCTTTGAGTTTGTCTGTTCACCTGTTGCTTTCTGCTTTATACTCACATCTGAGTGAAATCTTGTCCTTTTCCATCTGACTTACCTCGCTTAGCATGATGCTCTCAAGATCCATCTATGCTGTCACCGATGGCAGTAAGCCATCCCTTCCTCTGGCTGAGTAGTATTCCATTGTATAGATGTAGCACATCTTCTTCATCCAGTCATCCATCGAAGGGCACTTGCGTTGTTTCCTCATCTTGGTTAACATGAGTAATTCAACTGACGAACTTCAGCTCATCCTCAGATCTCAGCGTGAACATCACCTCCCCCAAGAAGGCCTCCCTGGCTCCCTTCTAAACGAAATGTGCTTCCGTGGCTCATACTTCCTTTCCTGATGCCAGAGCTCACTTCAATGTCTGTTCTCTGTCCCGCTGCTACACTGTAGTATCTTTGAGGGCAGTGACTGGTTTCACGTTATGTCTCTAACTCCTAGCAGAGTGTCTCACATGGTCTGGGTACTATTAAGATTTATAGAATGAATGTCCATTAATGGTGTCAAACAATAGGGTTTAGCTTGAGCCCAGAGCAAGGCCAGAAGGACATAAAAATGTCCTTACTTCTTTAAAGTCAAGGGAAGTTGAGAAAGACTAGCGTGGCTTAGGCCTAGAGGGATAATATCAAAATAAAAGAGATTTCTGGAAAACGTTAGGAGAGACAGGGTCAGGAAGAAGTCAGATCCACTATAAGTTTTAAGAGAGAATTATTACCTGTTGTTCTTTGCAGAATCCCCGCGCCTAAAACAGCCAGCATTCAGTGCATGTGAGGCCGTTTATAAATACTTCGTTGAGTGAATGAATGAACAAATTGTGGGTCAGAGTTCTTGGCTCCAAGAACCAACCCTGGCTGACATAAGCAGAACAAGGGTTCATTGGAAGGATATGGGGCAGTTCACCGAACCAACATAAAGACCAGAGAATCAGACTTTGCAAATAAGCAGCCACCAAGGGCAGCCAGGCAGGTGGGACCCTGGCCAAGGTTGCATCACAGGAATACCCTGCTAAGGACGCCACCGCTGGCACCACCGCTGCCAGGGTGATGTCCCTGGCATTGCCACCACTGGCCATTAGCTGCAGCGCCACTGTTCTCTAGTGCCACTGCCCTCCCTGACCCTGTGACCTGACTTTACTCCTTCAAGATTCAAAGTCCCAGACAGGAATGCCCGGCTGGCTGTCCCAGGGTCCATTGCCTGCCCGGTAGTTGCCAGACAGCAGGAGAGAGTAGATATTCGTCCCCATCAGCAGAGGGCCATGCTGCCACGTGTTTTCAGATGAATCTCCTTAAATAAGATGGCCATTCAATGCTGGGCAGCCCAACATGCTCTTAAGTGTCCACTCTGGGAGGACTAGACACAAAAATTCAGAACGAAGGAAAGTATTTTCTCATTTAAGATATTTTATCGTATAGTCTCACTATTGAAAATACAATTAGGTCAAAATATTGTAAGATATAAAATGTAAGTCCACCCTTCACTTCCCAATCCCTATTCTACCCCAAGATATAACCACTGTTCCCTGAGTTTTTATACATACTTCAAAAAACTTTTTTGGGTAAGAATTGTTGTTTCTTAAACTGCACCGGGCTGGGTTTCATAGCTATTGCTGAGTGCTTATAATCTATAATAATAAAAGGGTAATATGCTAATTAGACTAGACATCTTCTGGACAAAGATGGGGCTGGAGGGAAGCCAGCCCGGGTCCCGGATGCCTGCTTGTAGCCGGTGTAGGAAACTTGGGTCCTGGATGCCAGAGGGAAGCCAATGCCAGCAGCCTGGGGAAGGAATGCCTACTCTTGCACGAATTTTTGTGCATTGGGCCTCTAGTTTAAATATAAGGTTTGTTGTCTCATTCCTTTTCCTTGTAAATGAAGTGGCTGCTTGGAGGCCTAAGACGATGACATGGCATATGCCATTTTGATGGGTGAGCACAATGTGGCCTCTGTTGGAGGAGGGAACTCAGTCTGCCTTTGCCCCAATAGATCTGAGGGGACAGCCTCCTGCTCTCAAACACACACACACACACACACACACACACACACACACCCCACAACACAAAAATTATCTGAAATAATATTTTGCTGGAATTAAGAAAAAAATAAAGTGCTAGCCAAGACCGGTTTGACTCAGTGGATAGAGTATCGGCCTGCGGACTGAAAGGTCCCAGGTCCGATTCCGGTCAAGGGCATGTACCTTGGTTGCGGGCACATCCCTAGTGGGGAGTGTGCAAGAGGCAGCTGATCGATGTTTCTCTCTTATCGATATTTCTAGCTGTCTCTCTCCCTTCCTCTCTGTAAAAAAAATCAATAAAATATATTAAAAAAAAAAGTTCTAGTGGGAACCCATCCTCAGCTGGCCTCCTGCGAAGCTGTTCTGGGTATGTAGCTATTCATTTTCCTGTGTTGACCTCTGGTCTGGAGTACCTGGGAAGCAGTGCTCAGGTGCCCCCCAGTGGCTGGGCAGTGCAAGCACAAGACTTCTGGATCTGGGAAGTTCTTGCTCAAAGAAGCAATTTGGATTTTAACAATGTAGAACTAGTTCTTAAACATCTTATCTGTGAGAAATATGTGACAAACCATATGTTAAAGTTGTAGACTGGGAAATATAGTTGAGGGAGGTCGGAGAAATGCATCTCAGGCTGTGACATGGCTGACCCACCACAGTCACTGAGATTGGCCCCGACACAGGCCTTGAACTGGAACCCAGTGTCTAAAAGCGAAAGCCGGCACTTGGTGCCAGTCTGTGTGGCTCTGTATTGTCATACGCCCCCGTGTAAGTCAGTGAAAGATGTTGCCACATGCTTCTTCTTTACCAAATGGTCAGCCCACAGCACTTCTACACAGAAAGGAGTAAATTCAGTAAGATTAAGAAGTGACATCCAGCATTCCCATAAAAAAATCTTTAGCCAAAACCAGTTTGGCTCAGTGGATAGAGTGTCAGCCTGTGGACTGAAAGGTCCCAGGTTCGATTCCAGTTAAGAGCACGTGCCTTGGTTGCGAGCACATCCTCAGTGGGGGTTGTGCAGGAGGCGGCTGATCGATGTTTCTAACTCTCTATCCCTCTCCCTTCCTCTCTGTAAAAAATCAATAAAATTAAAAAAAATTTTATGTCTGAAATCAAAGTCATGTCTGTATCTACACTGGTAGCAGTTCTGTTTCATACTCACGAAATGGGATGTACTTTAGGTCTTTATCATAGAATCTGAGGAACAGACATGGGGTGAAATATTAAAATGTGAATTAACCGAGATAATTCTAGTTTGGCATGACAGCCAAAAGAAAAGGTAGCCGAGATTCATTTGATGAAAATACATGGGCATTGTTGATAACAGAGAAGGGTCTTCATTAAAAATACTATTTCACAATTATCATAATTCTGTAAGTATTGCAAAATTATAGTGAATATGACAGGAAGCCATAGATTTGGCTTCTAAAAAGGAGGTACCAGTTAAAAAGAGATGAAAGCAATGAACCTGGATGTCTTTATTTGAATTGAATTTGCTCTTGCCTTGGTGTCTTGACTGTTTCCTGCACCGTCCTCAGTGGGCCAGGAATGCTGGGAAACCCAGTACCATCTGAGTCTGTTCAAACAGTGCCCTTGTTCTGTCTGAGCCGGAAGTGAACAACTGGCTCCTGTCTCTGAAAAGAGGCTGGACGGCGACAGGGCATTGCAGGGTCAGCAGGGTCAGCGGTGTCAGCTGCAGAAGGAGGAAGCTGAGTCGTGGCGGCCTCATGACGAGAAGTGGGAGCTGTGGCGGGGGCAGCAGGGACTGCGGTGTCTGGAGAGGGCCTGTCGCAGTGGAAGTCATGGCCATGCTGAGCCCACAGGCCAGGCGCCAGGTGCTTTACAGCCACAGGATTCTACACGGAAATGAAAATACATGCCCACACAAGTCTGGTACACCAGTGCTCCCAGCAGCTCTTTAGTAATTGCCTTAAATGGAAATAGCCCAGAAACTGAAACCAACCCAGATGACCACCAGTAGGTGGCAAGTAGAATGCTATTCACCAGTAGAGAGAATGCACATAGCTGTTTGAAAAATCTCAAAACTGTTATGCTGATCGAAACACCCCCTTGCTCCAACAAAAACTTACCCTATCTAATAAAAGAGTAATATGCAAATTGACCATCACTCCAACACGAGATGGCTGTTCCCATGTGGTCAAAGATGGCTGTCCCCATGTGGACACAAGATGGCCACCACAAGATGGCCAGCAGGGGAGGGCAGTTGGGAGGGACCAGGCCTGCAAGGGAGGACAGTTGTGGGTGATCAGGCCAGCAGGGGAGGGCAGTTGGGAGGAACCAGATCTGCAAGGGAGGGCAGTTGAGGCGATCAAGCCTGCAGGGGAGGGCAGTAAGGGATGCCCAGGCCTGCAGGGGAGGGCAGTTAGAGGCAAACAGGCTGGCAGGGGAGCGGTTAAGCATCAATCAGGCTGGCAGGGGAGCAGTTAGGCATCAATCAGGCTGGCAGGAGAGTGGTTAGGGGGTGATCAGGCTGTGAGGCAGAAGCAGTTAGGGGCAATAAGGAAGGCAGGCAGGCGAGCAGTTGGGAGCCAGCAGTCCTGGATTGTGAGAGGGATTGGGCCTAAACGGGCAGTCAGACATTCCTTAAGGGATTCCAGATTGGAGAGGGTGCAGACTGGGTTGAGGGATACTCTCCCCTCCCCCATGCACAAATTTTGTGCACTGGGCCTCTAGTATGTTATGTAATTTAGTTTACATAAAACTCTAGAACATGCTAACTTATAATGAAGTAAACAAATCAGTGGTTGCTTGGGAATGGGTAGAGGGAGGGATAGTTTGCAAAGTGGCACAAGAACTTTTTGGGGTGATGGGGTAAGTTGTATTGGTTTTGCAGATATGGTCATATGTCAAAACACATCGCATTGTACACTTTGAATATGTGCAGTGTACTGTAAAAAATGCTAAACAAAAAACCTCCCTAACAGAGAACAGGGCCTGTGAGACACTAACTGCTCAATAAATGTTAGTTAGTAATAATAGTAACAATAATATGATGTAGGCACTATTATCATCTGTCTCCCAGATGAGGAGACAAGCTCAGAGAAGCTATGTAACTTGCCAAGGTCACACAGCCAGCTGGTGGTCTGGGTGGAAGGCAGTCTAAGGCGAGGACCTGACCCCCACCGTGGGCAAGAGGGTAAAGGCAGAGCTGGACGAATGAGCCGGCCCAGAAAGAGGACCACAGGGACAAGGTGCCAGGGAGGCAGCAAGTCCGGAACAGAAGCGCGGGCATGGAAGAGCTTCCCCCGAGAACATTTTGTGGTCACCCTTTAAGTGCAAGAACGTGCCTTTTCTCTTTCAGTTTTAACTCACGTATTATAAAATTCACCCATTTAAAGTAGTATACAACTCAGTGGTTTTCAGTATGTTTATCACCACATTCTAATCCTATAACCTTTTGGGTACCCCAAAAGGGCACACCCCAAAGAGAAAACACTATACCTAACAGCTGTAACTCTTCATCTTCCCTCTCTCACCCTCCCAGTTTCCCTGCTCACCCCCCAAGCCCTAGAAAAACCAGGAATCAATCTTTTGTCTCTATAGCTTTGCCTCTTTTGGTCATTTCCTACAAATGGGATCATACATGTGGCCTTTTGTGTCTGGCATCTTTCACTTAGTATAATGTTTTCAAGGTTCATCCTTGTTATCACACATATTAGTACTTCATTCCTTTTAACGGCTGAATAATATTACATTGCATGGGTATACCACATTTGTTTATCTCTTCATCACTTGATGGGTACTTGGGTTGTTTCTACCTTTTGACTGTTATGAATAGCACTGCTCTTCTCAATCAGTTTTATTTAAACAACGGATGGTTATTGTACCTGGTAAAGAGCTAGGCAGCTGTCAATCACAGGCACAAATACCATACCAACAGAAGGCCCTTTATATACCTGTAGGCCTTTCCGTTTATTTTGAATTTAACAAGAGATGTGGGGACATTTGAATACTTCCTTCTGAGGTAAAGACATTGGACTTAGGCTGCGGGCACCAATAACTCTGTTTCCAAGTACTAGTGTTGAGGGCAATTATTAGCAAAATAAGCGATAACATTCATGGAGTAGTACCTCCTATCTGCTCGGCACTTTCTATGAGGTTGGCATGTGGTCCTCAATATAATCTTTGCACTAAATATAGTTGTTACCTTTATTAGAGAAGAGGCTTCTCAGGCCCAGAGGGTCGTTTGCAGTACACTGGCTGTGCGTGGCTGTATCTCTGACCCACCTCTGAGTTCACCCACAGCTCTGGGCAGACAGCTTCCCGTTATAACCCTCAGGCCTCTGTGCTTCTCAGCCTGAGGTTTCACAGGAGCCACCCAGACTTCCCCTTAGCAGTGCCAGGGATCTAATGACCCCACGGGAACCCTGAACTAATGCGATAGGTAAGTACTCAGCTTCCCTCTCTCCTCCCAGATGTTCTACATCGGGAGTCAGCAACTTTTCCTCTTAAGACTCAGATAGTAAACATTTTCAACTTTGCAGGTCATGCATTGATACAGTCGTCTCTGTTGTAACTATATTCAATTAAACAAGTGAGCCTGGCTGGGTGCCAATAAAACTTTATTTACAAAAAAAGCCAGTGGGTTGGATTTGACCTCAACAGCTGTGGTTTGCTGACCTCTATTCTCCATGATTCCTCAGAAGGTTCCCCAGAGAAGTTGAACCTCAGTTGCCCTCAGAGGTAGTCCTTTTATTGCCACACTCCTCTTGGTTCTTCCTTTCTTTCCTGTATCGTTGGCTCATCTTCCAATGAGCTTCCTGGGATCTCTAACCTGACAAACTCCCTGCTCCCAATTCCTTTCCTCTGGACGTGTTTTTGGGAGAACCAAACCGAAAAGCCAGGACAATGCTATTGAACACGAAATGATGACTAGCTGATGACGTGATGAGGTCATGGGCTTGGTGTGATTCTGCTGTTCCGCTCCTCCATGGTACATGACTTCGCCTCTGTGTGACTCATTTTCTTCATCTATAAAATGGGTATTAATGATCATGGCACCTACCACAAAGTGTTATCATGAGCATTATATGTTAATCTTTTTAAAAATATATATATTTTATTGATTTTTTTATGGAGAGGAAGGGAGAGAGATAGAGAGTTAGAAATATCGATGAGAGAGAAACATCCGTTAGCTGCCTCCTACACACTCCCCACGGGGGATGTGCCCACAACCAAGGTACATGCCTTTGACCGGAATCGAACGTGGAATCCTTGAGTCTGCAGGCCAACGCTCTATCCACTGAGCCAAATTGGTTAGGGCTTATGTTAATCTTTGTAAAAGAGTAGTGTGCCGATATAGAGCATGTTGATACTTGCAGAGTTGATCGTTTTTCCTCCACTCATGGAAAGATTGACTTATTGCCTTATTTGCAGGAAAACTTCATAATGCATTGATGATTTTTGTTATTTATTATAAGTGAGAAATATAAATGGCAGACCAATACTGTGCATTTCCCGCAGTTTGAACCTTGATTTGAAATTCTGTTGTCTTTAATAGTTAAACAGCACAAAGTACTAAGAGTTCAGATCTTTTAGAGCTACTTACTAAAATATTTATAAACGAGATAATATGTTGAAGATTGTCTTTAAAATAATCTGGGACGGAGGTGGGTGTGGATATAAAGGAAACAAAATTGGTACTGAGTTAACAATTGTCGAAGTTGGGTGATGGAACCTGGGAGTTCATTGTAATATTTTCTCTACTCTTCTATTTGTTTCAAAATTTCCATAGTTAACAGTTTTACTTTGATTTATTTTTAATACATTTTTATTGATTTCTGAGAGGAAGGGAGAAGGATGGGAGAAACATCAATGATGAGAGAGAATCATTGAATGGCTGCCTCCTGCATGCCCCACACCAGGGATCGAGCTTGCAACCTGGGCATGTGCCCTGACCAGGAATTGAACTATGACTTTCTGGTTCATAGGTTGATGCTCAATCACTGAACCACAGTGGTTGTACCATAATTAAAAGTTTAAAAAAAAGTTTCAAAAATGTGTAAGCAAAACTTTGCTGCTATAAGGACTGCATTATAGAATATGAGGACCATTACCACCTAATTCCTTAATGTATCAAGAATACAAGCTCTTTTTTATTCTTGAATATGCCTAAGGCACCCTGCAAGATTTGTTTTATATGGTCAGCTTGGGGGAATGACACTCAGCTGAGGAAGACAAGATACGGTGACACTCAGCAAAATGGGAAAGTGAATCTTATGGTCATAAATTAGCAAACTTCAAAAAGAGTACCTGGAAAGGATGTTCAGAACAAACTTTTAAAGCCATCAGTGTTTCTGTTCAGTAAAGCACTTGGGATCTATAAAGTAGTTGAATGTTTTTCCGGGAGAAGAAATCGCTGAAGATCTAGAAAGAGGTCACCGTGTTTGCTCAGAGGAGTAGGTCATTCTGCGAAGAGTTTTAGCTTGTGGAGTGTCACAGTGAAGTTCATGTGACAATAGACATGTGCTTCACAATGGCCCCTCCCCTCAAGAGTATATAAATCTATACCTTAGTAGCTAAGAGTCCTCAGGCTATGAGTAAAGTCTCTCGCTGGATTGCTCATCATTACTGTAGGAGTGAGGCTGAAACTGAGCCTCTGGTCTGGCCCATAACTGTTGACACTAGTGGCCCTGAGACTAATTACTCTGCATCTTCCTACTGCTCCTTGAGTTTTCTGTTGAGTTCTTCACTGAATCAGTTGTGTACGGCACAGGGCAGTTTTAGAGTTTTATTCTTAGAGTATGTGACTTAGAATTCTGCTCAGTTTGGGAGAGGCTGATATTCTTATGCAACGTCATTGGTAAGATCTGAATTAAAACTCCCATCTCTGGAGCCCTGGTTTTCCTATTGTTCCTTATGTCCTTGTCCTTTGCCCAGATCATGTGATGGTTTTGAGTTGAGAGGGGCTGCAAGTGCAAGTAAGTTGTGCTGATTTCCAGTGGAAATAAAAGCAAATCAGCACATGTGATTGATGACTTGCAGTCATCATCGTGGGCTGATCAATGTTCAAGGTCTATACAGCTCCAGGTGACCCACACAATTCTCCTCCATTCCTCTCCCACTGTGGCACACAGACACATCTCGTGTTCACATCAAGTATCTGAGGCCCTTTCTGGCAAGTTGGGATTGAACACTATAAATGTTAACATTTGGAATAATATTACGGGAATACAATGTGGTATGAAAAGCATGTTGCTAATTAATAACATAGAATCAGGTGGGAATTTCTTGGATTAATAAGAGAGGGTGGGTGTTTATAATCTGGAAGTGATCGTGAATAATTCTTTTAAACTCAGTTTTAAATGGATGCATATTAATAGCAGACTGTATAAAAAAGTGTCAAAGTGTCATTGCAATTCAGGCTTAATCAAGGAGAGGCACACACATGTCATTACTGTCGATAGAGCACTGTTTTTAATGTGTTTAATGTAGTTTTTAATTCTCCCATCACTGAAACGGAACCCATATATAACCTATTATATGAAACTTACTAAGGAATCCAGTCATTTTGCAACTAAGTGATTTTGAGGTGTTTCAAAATCACTTTGTCTATTGAACATGTCACTCTAATTGCATAGTAATTATTTGAATAAGAAGCTCTAGAGAAACATTTGGAAATAAGTACAAATAAGATGGATAAGTGAGAAAAGTGAGGGAAGCTGGTGTGTAGAATAGTGGTAAATTCTACAGGCACTCCTTCAAGGGAGGGAGGGCACAAGCCAAGCCGGGGAGGTTGTTTGCAGATGCTGAGAAGGTGGGAAGGTTAGTGTGGTTAGCTTGGTATGTGGGAAGGATGGTAGCCAGTAAAGGATGAGTTCAGCTTAAGGACTTGAATGCCCAACTTAGAGTAGCTTATATCCCTACTAGAGGCCCAATGCACAAAATTTGTGCATGGGGGTGTATGTCTCTCAGCCCAGCCTGCACCCTCTTCAATCTGGGACCCTTCAAGGGATGTCCGACTGCCTGTTTAGGCCTGATCCTACCTGGACTGACATTCCTCTCACAATCCAGGACTGTTGACTCCCAATTGCTGGCCTGCCTGTCTTCCTGATTGCCTCTAACCGCTTCTGCCTGCCAGCCTAATCACCTCCTAACCACTCCCCTGCCAGCCTGTTTACCCCCAACTGCTCTCCCCTGCAAGCCTGAGTCCCTTCCAATTGCCCTTCCCTGTAGGTCCAGTCACCCCTAACTTCCTTTCTCTGCTGGCCTGGTTCCTCCCAAATGCCCTCCCCTGCTGGCCATCTTGTGGCAGCCATCTTGTGTCCACATGGGGGCAGTCATCTTTGAACACATGGTGGCAGCCATCTTATCTGTTGGAGTGATGGTAAATTTGCATATTATCCTTTTATTAGATAGGATTAGATAGGATAGAGGCCTGGTGCATGGGAGAGGGGCCAGCTGGTTTGCCCTGAAGGGTGTCCTGGATCAGGGTGGGTGTTCCCCTAGGGTGTGGGGTGGCCTGGGTGAGGGGCCTGTGGTGGTTTGCAGGCCAACCATGCCCCTGGTGACCCAAGGGGAGGTCCTGGTATCTGGGATTTATTTATCTTCTACAATTGAAACTTTGTAGCCTTGAGCGGAGGCCTGGGCCCACCAGAGCAGGCCGAAAGCTTGGCTTCCTCCATTGCTTGGAGCAACCCAAGCCATGGCCGCAGCCAGCTTGGTCGGGTTAATTTGCATACTTGCTCCTGATTGGCTGGTAGACATGGCTTGCGGAGGTATGGTCAATTTGCATATTACTCTCTCTCTCTCTCTCTCTCTCTCTCAAAAATATATTTTATTGATTTTTTTTACAGAGAGTAAGGGAGAGGGATAAAGAGTTAGAAACATCAATGGGAGAGAGAGACATTGATCAGCCGCCTCCTGCACATCCCCTACTGGGGATGTGCCTGCAAGCAAGGTACATGCCCTGACTGGAATCGAACCTGGGACCTTCCATTCTGCAGGCCGAGGCTCTATCCACTGAGCCAAACCGGTTTCAGCCTCTCTCTCTTTTTTGTTTTTATTTTTATTTTATTAGATAAGATTCCTCCACATGTGGTCCTCAGATGGCAACATTACCGTGGTGCCTATTATTAATGTAGATTCATGAGCTCCACCTTGGACTTACTTAGTCAGAATTTCCTTTTTAATGAGATTTCCAAGTGACTTGTAGGCACATTAAAGCCCAGTTTAGGCAATAAAGATATTTTGACATCTCACTTAATAAGGATTTAGTAGGAAGCAGTTTCAAATGACTGTATCTAAATCATTAACATCACTGGCTTTTATCTCAGGATTTAGAGGTAAGCCATTCCAGAGTGGCTGGATCTATATCATCAATAATACAAGCTTTCTTCTCCTTACACTCTGCCCTCTTTAGCATATTGATGTTGGCTTTTGGTTTGTGACCTCATGACTCCAAGATGACTGCTGTAGTTCCTTGCACAAGTGAGTTCCACTCTTTTACTATCTCATCGTCCAGGACTGAGACATGTGTTGACTTGTAGACAAATTACTTGGGAAGAGGAATGGTATAAACATGACTAATTTATACCATTCATTAGTTTAAAAAAGTGGATTGCCTACTGTGTGTCATCTCCTGAGTATCCTTGGGATAAAGCCTGAGATCACATGCCTTTGTTCATGAATTGAACAAAATTAGGGTTCTGGTCATAAAGAGGAATGGGGACAATTGTGATTAGGTAGGAATCATTGTCCGCTACAGGTCAGTGAGTCCCGAGTTGGATGATTCTTGGATCCAGTTTTCATGGAGAATCAAGATAGTGACATAATCAGATCTGTGTTTTGAGCAGTAAATCTAGCCTGTGGAGGGTGGAGTGAAACCACAAAGGAGACTTATGCAGTCATCCAAGTGAGAGTTGATGAGGGCTGGCCTAGGACAGTGGCGGGTGGAATGGGAAGGGGATACATTGGAAAGGCACTCTGATATACAAGCGATATACTTAGCGATGCTGTATGTGGTGAGGAAAGGAGAAGACTCAGATGGTGAGCTGTGACTTCGGTGGGATAATCTCTCAGCTCTAACACTAGCTGACATTTTAAAAAGTCAATGTAATTAGAAGCACGGAACAGACCATCAAACTTCAGAGGGAAGACAGGGGAGGGTGTGAGGGGGTGTAAGAGATCAATCAAAGGCCTTGTATGCATGTCTATAAGCATAACCAATGAACACAGGCAATAGGGCCTGTGATGGGAGCAGGAGTAAGCTGGGGGAGGTCAATGGGGAAAAAGGAGACACATGCAATACTTTCAAAAATAAAGAGTTGAAAAAATAGTCTATGTATTTTCCAAATATAGGATCACAGGGTACACAACTCTGTAGCCTAGATTTTGTTTTTTATTTATCAAAAACTGACTTCTATGTCAGTACATATAGAACCATCTCACCCATCTTTAATTCTTTTTTATTTTTATCTGAAAAATATGGTAAAACGTAAGTAAAGTTAAAAACCATTTATATTCTGATAAATGTAAGGAACTGTAAAAAATGAAAAAGGAATTGTCCTTTCCGTCTGGATTCTGGAACATGCGCCTCCCCCGTTTGTTTTCTGAGTAATATCGACATGGGAAGCGATGCAGGCACACATGCAGACCTCTCGCCCTTTCTCTCTCATAACCTCACTCTTCACATTAGTCTGCAATATGCAGTTTCCATTGCTACTCTTCCCCCCCCCCAAATTTTGCCCTTCATTTGTCATGATCAGCCCATGGTCCAGGAATAACTGGGTTCACGATCAGAGGGCTATACCTAAATATATCATATTTAAATTATGATCTGTGCAGCCGCTTCTATGGCATGCAGCATTTTTTATGGTCGCCTCTCTCTTCACTAGGACGTCAGTTTTGTGAGGACAGGGATTTTTGTCCAAGTTTTGTTAACAGATGTATCCCCACAGCCTACACAGTATCTGGCCCCAAAAAGGTGCTCAGTAAATATTTGTGGGTAAATGAATGAATTTCCAGCTTCTTAGCCTCATCATATTTTGCTTTAGCACATTTAAAATTGCCAAATGGCTTTTCCCTGTAATTCCATTCTGTGTCTTTCCTCCTTGACACCATATTTTAAATAATAAAATCTCCAAATGGCTTTTCCCTGTAATTTCATTCTGTGTCTTTCCCCCTCGACCTCATATGGTGTCAACTAATTTTTAATATCAATCTAAAGAAAGGGAGTATAGGAATGCATTCCCCCAGAGAAGTCACTCGATGCTTGCCACAGTGAAACATACAGGATTACTATTATCTATCTAATCTTTGGGGTTGTCTGCATCCTTGCCACTCTCTCCTTTCCTGAAGCCCCAAACTGACTACATACATCCACATAGATTCCCTTCATGGGTTAAGGGAATGGAAGCAGCTGAGGCGATGGTATAATGCCCATGGCCACAACAGCACAGTGTGGCAGGCATATATATCCTTTCCTTCCCAAAGGAAGTAAAGAACTGAATATACATGAGACATAATATTATGCAATGCTTTTATTCCTCACAACCATTAAAGGAACAAATATTTTCACCCTTTTCAAGATAAGCCAAATTATCATCACAAGAATCTATAATAATATGAGCATAATATGCTAGTTAGACCAGACAGCTGAACGACCTTCTGGACATCATTCCAGACATCCTTCCTGATGAAGCTATGGTGGCAGAGGCCGAGGCAGAGGTGGTTAGGGGCGATCAGGCAGGCAGGCAGGTGAGCGGTTAGGAACCAGTAGTCCTGGATTGTAAGAGGGATGTCTGATTGTGGGATCGGCCCTAAACCAGCAATCGGACATCCCCCTGAGGGGTCCTGGATTGCGAGAGGGTGCAGACTGGGCTGAGGCCCGCCTCCCTGTGCATGAATTTTGTGCACAGGCCTCTAGTCTATATATTTAAAAGAGTAATATGCAAGTCGACCTAATGGCAGAATGACAGAATGACCGTTGACCGATTGCTGTGATGTGCACTGACCACCTCTTGGTCTCTCCCCTCAGTTGGCAGGCTCTGATCGCCTGATGGCAAAGGGGAAATGGGGGTGGGTGGCAACAGGGGGGCGGGGCCTGCTGTCAGCAGTTGGGGGAGATTGCCCGATCACAGGCCAGGCCTACGGACCATACCCGTGCACAGATTTCGTGCACTGGGCCTCTAGCACATAATAAAGGGAGAGAGTTGATATTGTAATACAGTGGTACCTCGAGATACGAGTGCCCTAACATGAGATTTTTTAGATACGAGCCATTGAGCGAGTGATTTTTGCTTTGAAATATGAGCAACATTTGAGATAGGAGTAATTGCATGGATCGGCCGGCTGCACAGAACCCACCAGTTTACCGCGACTGGAGCATCTCATAGTTTCCCATGCCTCAAGGTTACAGAACGAATTAAACTCGTATCTCGAGGTACCACTGTATAGCCTTTCTTTTACTTCAAGTTCTAATGTTTTTTTTTACCCTCCACCACTTGTTCATAAAAGTTCAAAAGAGATTGATGTGTTTCTTTTTTCTTCATCATTACTTTTGAAAAGGTCATTCTGGCATGTGATTTACATTTCCTGACAAGTGGCATAACCTTTTCCTCCTCCTGCCTTCCTCTGTTTCCTTTTTCACTCATACCATTTATAATCCAACAGATGATAGCTGTTCATGATGGCCTGTAGATGGTATATTTTATTGAAAATGCCAGATAAGTGAAATAATAAGTAGTCACTCATGGAAACTTATCCTGGAAAATATAATTTTCAGCTATAACATCTATGTTTTTGAAAATATCTTTTTTTTTTTTCCTAATCTCTCCTCAGAGCCACAGCAACAGATGGCCACATGTGGTGGATTTGCTACTAATCTTAATGCCCCTTTTCTTGTATACATTTATGGTGACTAACTTTACTTTTAAAAACACATGCTAAGAATAATGGCATGATTTTTCAGATTGAAATTCTCTAGGGAAAAATAGTATGCTTAAGAAAAAGTCTGTGAGGTCAACATAGGAGATTTATCACCTGGAAAACCCATTCTCTGATTAGGCCATTTCATTCCAAAGCTTTCTGGCCTGTCCACCTTCCAGCCCCAACCAATACATGCCAGATGCCTTAGCTTGGCAGTCCAGGGCCTTGACCATCTAGTCTCAGATGATTTTTCATACTTTTTCCTCTAAGTCCAAAATGTTGCATCCCGTTCTTCAACAAAATGGGACTTTTTACTAATACTTTCCCAAAGTTTTCTAAGCTTTCTTCTTTTGCCCATTCTCATTTCTTTTATCTGGAGGGGTTTTTCTCTTCTTTGCTTAACTGAAGCATTTCATCTCTCCCAGCTCACAGCCACCTCCTCCAGAAAGCTCTCCTGGATTAGATTTGCTGTCACACCTCTAGACCTCACTGGTCCTTGTCTATTCCTTCGTTAGGAAACTTTTCCTGTATCTTTTACTTTTCCAAACCAGAGAACCATTTTCAGGCCATTCATTTAGAAAATGCATGTGTCAAAAACACTTTTAAAAGATGCTAAGGGTTTATTGGAGCAAAGTAGCAGGCAGGTGGCCTGTACCTGTACTAGTAGATCTATTTTTATGTATCTTTCATCGTGTTTAAAGAAAAGCCACTCGATTTGAATGCCTGCAGATTGGTGTGCGCCATTCACTGCATCAGTCTTCCCAGCCATATTGCCTTCCACCTGCCATCCCCATAGTTACATTTGCTGCTGAGCCCTTTTGGCACTTGAGTTCTCAAACTCCATGTAGCAGTTGAATGAACCACTGGATGAACCAGATCCACTTAGGGCCCTGTCACCGCGTTAGAGTAAGAGTTCTAATGGTGTGTTTGAATGGCCTTTTGTTTTTGAGGTGGGCATAATGCAAATAAACAGGTGGGCTTTTTTTTTTTTTTTTTTTTTTGGCATATGAACTCAAATACAGGCACACAGATGGCCATGTTTCAGAGATTCCTGGAATGAATTAGAGAACAAGCATCTTATCTTTGAAGTGAAAGAACCCCTTGCAAAACTGCCTTCAGCTTATCTCGAGGCCTTAGAAACAGAAGTGACACTTAGCTGCTGTCCATCAAGAGGCGAGGCTGGCCTTAGCCGGTTTGGCTTGGTGGATAGAGCGTCGGCCTGTGGACTGAAGGTTTGATTCTGGTCAAGGGCACATGCCCGGGTTGCAGGCTCGATCCCCGTGGGGGGTGTGCAGGAGGCAGCCAGTCAATGATTCTCTTTCATCACTGATGTTTCTACCTCTCTCTCCCTCTTTGTTCCTCTCTGAGGTCAATAAAAGTATTAAGAAAAGAGAGAGAGATTAGGCTGGGAGCTGTATGCAGTGCTTACAACACTCTTGTATCCATGGTACTCACATTACCTATGCATCACCACTGAGCCCAGGCAGGTCTTGTGACTCTATCATTGCGGCTCTACCAGTGAGGGAAGCCATGGTGAGACAGAGTTGACATCTTGTAGTAAGAAGAACTTTGGGGCGCTGTGTTAGTCAACAGTGGAAGACTTGAATTTACTAAAGGTTAGTAGGAAGTGAAACCATGTTGGCAAAAGTATATTGTAAGTTAGGAAATGCGATAAAGGCACCTGCTATTTCTTTATCGTTGCTCTTTACCTAAGTGGTTTTTGATAATTGCAGAATGCTTGCAAGTTTTGTAAACTTGCCCGAGTCTCCCTGTTCTCAGTGGTCCCACCAGCTCTGTCTGACCTTAGGCCTCTGCTCTTTGCATGAGGTCCTGTTGGCTCCCAGATTACAATGTAGGCATGTAAGTTAGCGATTCCAACAGTGGTTTCTACTATAACTAACATGCTATCCTATCTGATAAAAGAGTAATATGCAAATTGACCATACCTCTGCTACACCCACCAGCCACATCCACTAGCCAATCAGAGTGAGTATGCAAATTAACCCAACCAAGATGGCTATAGCCACAGAGAGAACAGGAGGGAGGCTTGGGTTGCCCTTGGTGATGGAGAAAGCCAAGCTTTCTGCAAACCCTGACCAGCCAGACCTCCGCTTAAGGCAACAAAGTTTTAATGGCTGTGAGCAGAAGGCTTTGCTCCGCTCCAGGCTAAAAAGTTTCAATTATAGAAGATAAATAAATGCCAGATACCAGGGCCTCCCCTTGGGTCACCGGGTGGCATGGCCAGACTGCAAACCACCACAGGCTGCCCCAGGCCCCAAGGGAACACCCACCCTGACCTGGGATACCTTTCAGGGCAAACCAGCTGGCCTCCACCCATGTGCTAGGTCTCTATTCTATCTAATAAAAGAGTAATATGCAGATTGACCATCACACCAAAACACAAGATGGCTGCCCCATGTGGTCAAAGATGACTGCCCCCATGTGGACATAAGATGGCCACCATAAGATGGCCAGCAGGGGAGGGCGTTGGGAGGGACTAGGCCTGCAAGAGAGGGCAGTTTGGGGTGATCAAGCCTGCAGGGGAGGGCAATTAGGGGTGACCAGACCTGCAGGGGAGGGCAGTTGGGGTGACCAGGCCCACAGGTTAGGGCAGTTAGGGATAAAAAGGCTGACAGGGGAGCAGTTAAGCATCAATCAGGCTGGCAGGGGAGTGGTTAGGGGGTGATCAGGGTGGCAGGCAGAAGTGGTTAGGGGCAATCAGGAAGGCAGGCAGGTGAGCAGTTGGGAGCCAGCAGTCCTAGATTGTGAGAGGTAGGATCTGGCCTAAATGGGCAGTCAGACATCCCTCAAGATGTCCCAGATTGGAGAGGGAGCAGGCTGGGATGAAAGACCCCGCCCCCTCCCTGAATTTCATGCACCAGGCCTCTAGTTTCAATATAAAGTAGATCGTGTTCTTTCTTATTCTCTCAGCTTCCATATTCCTTCTAACCCAAGGCTTGTACTTTGGGGGATGTGTGAACCAGATTTACTCTTGCAAAGAAAACAGGAGACAGGAAATAGCAAAGGAGAAAGGAGAAAGGCCAGGGTCAGGTCAAGAGCTTCCCACGTCTTCTCGTCCCAGTCTGGCACCAACCATATAGAAATCTCAGGGAGGTCCCAGAAGGCAGGGGCCGTAATCAGAAGATCGGAAGATAAGTGGAATCCTGAAAACATGGGCAGCACCCTTGCGGCTCAGACTAACACTGCTGATCTTAAACTGTCTGCACAGTTAAATAATATACATGACTTTTTATTTTGCTTCTGACGTCTTATGACTTTAAGCAGCGTTGTGCCCATGCCTTGGATTCTGTACAAAGCTCAGAGACAGTCAGATTTCGGATGTCTGTCTGCATCATCTGTGAGGCTTGAGGAGTGCCTCTGTGGTTGCTGAATTCCAGGACTTAATGAGTATGTATCAGACATGTTTTAGTTTTGCTGCTGCTACTGAAAATGACTGCTGGTTAACATCTGAACATCTTATTCCACAGGCAGCCAACTGGGTGTGACTGGTTGAGAACCATCGAGGCAGCTAGATATACCAAGGGTTCCAGATTCCTTCCCAATCGAAGGGTGCTGAGGACTGACCCCCCAGAAAAGATACAAAGTCTCAGTTCTGAGAGCCATGATTTTGTGACCTTCTCTTCCCCTCACACTTCTCACTGGAGAGGGTTTAAGTTAAAAATTTCAAGGCGAATCATACAATGTTTGAGAAGCAATTGTAGATGTTTTCTTATTCACATATTTTTAACCTAAAGGTCATTCTTGATTCCTCTCGCTCTCATTATACCCTGCTTTCCATCCAATTACACGTCCTGTTCATTCTATTTCCAAAATATATCTCGAATCCACCAGCTTCTATCTAATATTCACTGCCAGTCACCAGCCTAATCCAAGCCACCACCATTCTAGCCTTCTAACTGGAGAATTAACTGGCTTCTTGGATCCATCAGGCCCCCCAATATTCCATTCTCCGTGTAGTGGTCAGAGTGACTGAGTGAAGAACTGAACCATGTAATTCCTCTCCTCCAACCACTAAGAATTTCCTCATTACGTTTAGGATGAAGTCCAACTCCTTACCACAGCCTTCCAGATCTTGCGTAATCTGTCCCTTGCTTTTATCTACAGCTCTAACTTAAATTAAAAAAAATTTTTTTTTTATTGATTTCAGAGAGAAAGGGAGAGGGAGAGAAAGATAGAAACATCAATGATGAGAGAGAATCATTGATTGGTTGCCTCCTGCACGCCCCCTACTAGGGATCAAGCCTGCAACTCGAACCCCTGACCTCTTGGTTCTTGGGTTTAAAGCTCAACCGCTGAGCTACACCCCGTTGGGGAAAAAAATTTTTTTTAAATTGATTTCAGAGAGGCAAGAAGATGGAGAAAGAGAGAGATGGAAACATCAATGATGAGAGAGAATTATTATCTGCCTCCTATCTACCTCCCCCCCTCCCCCAATGGGGGATCGAGCTGGAAACCTGGGCATGTGCCCTGACCAGCAATCGAACTGTGAGCTCCTGGTTCATAGGTTGATGCTCAACCACTGAGCCATGCCAGCCAGTCTCCAGCTCTGTCTTGAGCCACTTTGCACCTCACTTTCTGGCACCCACTTTTTCCTCCTTCCATTCACAGAGCCTTTGCATCTGATTTTCTCCTAATTTGTGACATGGCTAACTCATTCGGGTCTCAGTTTTAGTATTAACAGAGGCCTGTTGACTGTCTTTATAACATAGGTCCCTTGCCCTCAGCCTTTCTTTATCACATTGCCTTGTTCTCTTACTTCCTAGCACTTACTGTCCTTTGTGATTGTACATTTTACTAGTTTCCTTACTTGCTTATTGCCTGTTTCCTCCACCAGATTGTGAACCCCCTGAGGGCAGGGACCACATCTGTTTTGTTCACCGCGATGCCTCAAGTATGGGCATACCTCAGAGGTATTGCGGGTTTGGTTCCAGATTGCCCGCAATAAAGTGAATATCAAAATAAAGTGAGTTACATGAATTTTTCGGCTTCCTAGTACATATAAAAGTTATTTTTACAATATAATGTAGGATACTAAGTGTGCAATAGCATTATGTCTATAAAAAAGCCCCCACTGTTGGTACCTTAATTAAAAAAATACTCTATTGCTAAAAAATGCTAACCATTATCCGAGCCTTTAGCCAGTTTTAATCTTTTTGCTGGTGGAGGGTCCTACCTCAGTTTGTAAGGTCATTTGTAAGGTCAGTGTACAAAAACAAGGGGAGATATACACCTCACACAGTGGTAGTTCCTCTGGGGATGGAAGGAGAACATTTTAAGTAACAATTTACTTTAAAAAAAAAAGGTGCATATGTACAAATATTTAAAACTGTTAAAACTGGGTAGTAGCCACCTAGGTATCTGTCCTATTCTATTTATTTTTTCAAATATTCTTATTCTTATTCTTTATCATCACCAAAGGATTTGTTTATTGATTTGAGGGAGAGAGAGAGAGAAAGAGAGAGAAAAACAATGATGTGAAACAGAAACATCAGTTGGTTGCCTCCCATGGGCGCCCTGACCGGGGACCAAACCTACAGTCGAGGTGTGTGTCCTGACTGGGAATTGAACCCCCAATCTTTTGGTGAATGGGATGATGCTCCAAACAACTGAGCCATCCAGCCAGGGTGAGATATTTCATAATAAAAAATAAATGTAAGAAATAATAATGCTGTACGTAGTGAAAAGCTCGGTGTCAGATTCTACTTTGCTGTAGAAGAGGAATCAAATCCGGCTCCTCCTCAGACCTCTCATGGGTAACTTCTGCTGGGCCTGTGTGTGCCGCCTCTGGCCTCACTTCCTCCTGGTGTCTGATAGGCCCCCAGGGCTGGGCTACAGGCCTTCCCTGTATCCTCTCACAGCATCCTCTCTTTTCCTGCTCAGAGCTCTTCTCACCTCACCCATT
The DNA here is from genome assembly GCA_004026805.1 of Lasiurus borealis. Lineage (NCBI taxonomy): Eukaryota > Metazoa > Chordata > Mammalia > Chiroptera > Vespertilionidae > Lasiurus > Lasiurus borealis. The sequence continues at coordinate 6,407 of PVJN01006712.1, read as the reverse complement.
CGCAGTTTCCTGTTTACTTGCCCACTGGACCCTAAGCTGTTCTACTGGTGGCAGGTGGCCGGTTCCCTGTAGCATCCCCAGAGACCGGTGTGCGGGGTCGTGTGCCCGAGACAGTTACTGAGTGGCTGAATGAGTTAATGGATACTTCAGGGGCTCACGATCACTGCTGTGCTCCCAGTGGGCCACGACTGGATACTTGAAATCGCCAGCTCTATAAGCTATAGATCAACTCTGCCATGAAATGTGAAGCAGTGTTTATTGGCCCAGAGAAATGTGTGTCCCTTTCTTGGACTTGGCCAGCCTGGGGCCCTTGACACAACATCAACGTGATTGGCTTCTTGGAAGGAAGCCTTGTCCCTGGATGGACTGACTTACCTACCGCAGGAATCAAGCTCCCGTTCCACCCCACTTCCTGGGCCCTGGGAGGTCAGGATCCTTCAGCCCATCAGCCCGGACAGCATTTCACCGGGAGGACCACCGTGTCCACCTCTCCCACAGCCTGCAGCCCAGCCCTGCTCTGTCCCTGGTTCCGGTGGTGGCGGGGGGTTGCCAGCTCCTAGTGGGGCCTCCGCGGGGAGCCTGTTATAGGCCTCATTAGCCATGGGGAGACCCTGCTGCCTGAGACCCGAAGAGAACTTGCTTCTTTCCCTTCCCTTCCGCCCTCTTTCCTTTGACTGTTTGTTAGAATCTGCTGCCGCTTCAGACGGCGTGGAGGCCAGCTGGCATTGGCTTAGCCCCTGGCCCCCCTCGAATGAGGTGAGCTTCTTCCCTGAGAAAGCCTGCAGGGGGGAGCTGGTGGGTGTCTTGAGAACCTCTCTAGACCAGACTAGATCCCTGACATCTCAGAGCACACAGTCCTGCGTGGACAGAGTTTGGAGCACTTGTTTCTGACATTGCAGGGAGCGCCTCGGCGTATCCAGGGGCCGCCTGGGCCCAGTTACGGTATTTTTTTACCTTTCTCCACCTCAGCTTCTTTGTCCCAAAAACAGAATAAGTACTACCTTGCGGTAGAGTTTTGAGACAATAACTAGGGGCCATGTACTAAAGTAAGTTAATTTGACAGAGTGTTTAGGCCCAAATCCTGGTTCTGACCCTCGTTTCCCATCAGAAATACCTCACACATTGTAGAAACTTTAGAACAATGCCTGGCCCACATGAGCGCTGTCCAGAGGTTTGCTGGTTTTAGCAATAGCTTGAAGTAGTAAGCACTCAGTACACATTCTAGTCTACTAGACCCTGGTGCATGACGTTGTGCATGGGTGGGGTCCAGCTGGCCCACACCATGGGGGCCATGTGGCCGGGCCAGCAGAGGGGATGGAGGAGTGGCCGCCGGTGGTTGACAGGCTGACCCTGCCCCCTGGCTGGGGGGTGGGGTGGGCCGAATCTGGGTGGTTGGCTACCGCAGTGCATGTCATAGCCATCGGTTGTTCTGGTTGATCTGGTCATTCCACCATTCAGTCGCTGGGCTTTTACTAGCATATATATAGATTAGGTTGACTATTACTGATCTGGGTCCATTTGGGTTTCTATAACAAAAACGCTATAGACCAAGTGGCTTATAAGCAACAGACAGTTATTGCTTACAGCTGTGGAGGCTGGGAAGTCCAAGATCAAGGTGCTGACCTATTCAGTGTCTGGTGAGAGCCCACTACCTCGTTCATAGCTGGTCATCTTCTCGTGTGTCTTCACATGGTGAAGAATTATCTCTTTGGGGCCATTCACCTATGAAATGGGATCTTGGATACCTCCAAGTTTTGGTAATTATAATAAAGCTGCTAAAGACATCCATGTGTGGGGCTTGGTGTGGACATAAGTTTTCGATTTCTTTGGATAAATATGGAGTGAGATTGCTGGATTGAAACTTGGTCATTTTAAAGAACTAAATGAAGATGAGCAAATAGAAATTGTTTTAGAAGTGGGAAATAATTCTAATCAAAAGTAAACTGTCTTTTTTAAAGAAGAGGAAATGATGATTTATTATAGGAAGAAAGAGAAGTTAGATCTGATTTTTAAAACATCTTTTAAAAATACTTTTATTGATTTCAGAGAAGAAGGAAGAAGGAGGCAAAGATAGAAACATCAATGATGAGAGAGAATCGTTGATTGGCTACCTCCTCCATGCCCCCCATTGGGGATTGAGCCCACAATGTGGGCATGTGCCCTGACCAGGAATCAAGCAGTGACCTCCTGGTTCATAAGTTGAGCCATCCTGGCTAGGATGATTTTTATTCAACGATGTCTTTGATCAGGAGATAGGAATTGATATGTTTCAGTTTAATTTTTAAGGAGAAACCTAAACTTTCGGTTTAGACAAAAAAGTTGTTTTTTAGTGAAATTTAGTGCTATCTAAGTGGTGTTTTTAATGTTTCCATTATAAATTGTAATGAAAATGCCTGAGGTTAAAGTTGAGCATTTATATTTAGCTATATCACAGGGCGAGGATGTCAAAACCTTTGACTAAATTTTCAGTGTTTTCTTTTATGAGCTCATTGCCGCTGGGTTTTTCCATGAATTTGAAACATGTGTGTTCAGTACTTTGGAGAGAAGATTATTTGCTTAAACTTTATAGGCTGAGCTAAAAATAGAAAAACGCTGTTTCTATTTTTGGAATGTCTTGCCAACCGAAAAGTGAACACGATTACTATATATATTAAGCAAAAATAGCGAGAGGGAAAGAGATGTTTAAATAGCGAAACAGATTAAGTTAGCTGGCTTAGAAATGTCATAAGAATTTTCACGACGAGATACATTTGTGTCAGAAAGTACATTTCTGTTTCCACAAGCCTGGCGGGTGCGGAGACCAAGAAGGCATCTGAAACGGGTGTGCACTTCTTCTTTAGGGGGTGGCTTACTGTCTGGAGCTCCAAGTTCAATGGCGCTCCTTCCCACACTGCAGTCTTAGTGCTTCTGGTTGGGCTGCAGCCAGCGTTTAACGCTGCAAGGCTTTTGGATAAATACAGTGAAGCGAAGGTGGCTGGAACCACTGAAAAGTGTTTACTAAACCTGCCTGCTAGTATCCTGGCTTGCAAGAAACTACGACTGGACACACAATTGTGGGGGCTAAAAAAATAACAATACTTTACCTTCTACCTTCTAAGTTCTTCAAGGCTGGGCTAATCATCCTCTTAACAGACAGATGAACAGGAGAGACTCAATTTTAATATATGTGCGTGGGGCATTCACATAGGCGTGAAAATTCCAAAAACAGTGGGGACAGCTTTGGGTATATAAGACATTTTGGGCAAAGGAAAAAAGGCAGGGGCGAAAGGGTATTAGATTTTAGAATTGAGAATGGATGATGTATAGGTAGTTGAGGAAGACAATGGGACACAGGGGTGTCTCGCTAAGGGGCACAGCCGGAAGCCCTCTGGTTCACCAGACTTAATTCTAGGCCAAGGAGAACATCTGAAGCGGGTTTCTCTGTCTGAATCTCTTGGGCAGGCAGGTGGGGTTGGTCAAAGATTCTTCCTGAGTCTTTTGTTTCTTAATAAACAGCTTAAAAAAATCACTGTCCCAAAAAGGCAACTTCAGGGTGGCAAATTTTGGTTCCCTTTCCAAACAAAACATGAAATTAGAGGCCTTAATTTAAATGTTGACATAGTTCTATCGAAGTGCCATGTTCTTTAGCTGTCACCTGAACTTGCCTGCCTCCAAATAAGCCTCCAAATTTGTCCTCTTACTTCCCCCCCTGCACTTTCTTTCACTCATTCACTGATTTATTGAGTACCTTTGCTCGGAAGCCAGTCTTCAGAGTCCTGGGTCTTGTCACTCAGAGACTCTGTTTTTTAAAGTTAGCATGATTTAAAATGTGAGTGCATGTGCGTGCTTTAGAGAAGGGATTGTGGGCAAGAGTGGTAGGGGAGTGTGAGTGAACAGTTGCTTAGGGAGGAATTTCTGAGCTGTGGGAAGGTGAGCATGGCTAGTAATGGGTGTGCACTCCAAGTCTGCCCAGCTAGAATGATAGGAATTTCCCAGAGAGACTTGGAGGATTCACTGGGTGGCTTATAAAGTAACACATGGAGCACAGTCATGCTGCTAGACATAGCGCTCATAAACAGAGAGAGGAAATATTGAGAGACATCCGGGGCCCACCCAGTCCCGAATTAGCTTAGGCCAGTGGTCAGCAAACTCATTAGTCAACAGAGCAGCAAACTGCGGCTCTCGAGCCGCGCTTTGCCGACCACTGGTTTAGGCTAACACACACTCTCCTGTTTGATCTCAACCGTTTGTACTGTGCATAAACCCAACCAAGATCTTGAGATCTTCAGTTCATCACTTCTGTATTATTTCTACATTCATAACATGCTGTATTGGTCAAGGTTCTCCAGAGAAACAAAAACAACTCTCTCTCTCTCCCCTCCCTTCTCCCCCCCCTCCCCCCCCCCCACACACACAGAGGAGATTTATTACAGGAATTGGTTCATGTGGTTAAGAGGAAGTTCCAAGGTCTGCCATCTGAAGGATGGAGAGCTAGGAGAGCTAATGGTGTGACTCAGCACAAGTCTAAGGCCTGAGAGCTGGGGGTCTGATGGTGGACGTCCTGGTCCAAGTCTGAAGGCTAGAGAACCAGGAGTGCTGGTGTTCGAGGGCAGGAGAAGATGGATGTCTCAGCTCAAGCAGAGGGCATATTTGCCCCTCTGCCTTTCTGTTCTATTCAGGCCCAAGACTGGGTGATGTCCACCCAACACTGGTGAGGGGGGTGCGTGGAGGCCCAGAGATCAGCTGGGACCTGCCCTTCCACACCAGACACTTGCGGACCGCACCTATACAAGAAATTTTTTGCGCTGGCCTCTAGTACAATATATAATCTCTGGAGCCTGGTTTGTTTCACTCATTGTAATGTTTTTATGGTCCATTATGTCTTAGCGTGTATCAATACTTTATTCCTTTTAATGACCAAACTAGAGGCCCAGTGCACAAAATTTGTACATGGGTAGTATCCCGCTGCTGGCCAGGGCCTTCCTTTGTTCCATGCTGCTCCCTGGTGATCAGCAAACGTCATAGTGAGTGGTTGAACTCCCGAGGGGACAATTTGTATATTAGCCTCTTATTATATAGGATAATATTCTATTCTGTGGGTATACTACATTTTGTTTATTCATTCTTCAGTTGATGAATATTTAGGTGGTTTCTACTTTTTAGCTATTTTGGATAATGCTATCGTGAACAGTCAAGTACACATTTTTTCATGGACATATGTTTTCAATTCATTATATATATATAAAATGACTTTTCTGAACTTGATAGTATTCTCAGCAAACATTTTTTCTTGAAACAGACCTTTATGACTGCAGGCTGTCAAACTACAATTTACTAATATTCTCTCTCTACAGTGTGAGCTCTTATTTCTGCCCTATCTGTTCTGATAGGGCTTGATTTGCAGGAGGTGAGTCCTCTATGCATGGGTGCAGCTGGGGTCCTCCTTCCGGGCAGGCCCCTCCCTCATCACCATCTGTAGAAAGAAGTCCTGAAGTCTTCCTTTTATTCCTCTGGCGGCTCTTCCCTGTCTGATCTTCCTGCTCCCCTCTCTGCCCCTTGAGGGGTTCAGGTGTGATCACTTTTGCGTTTCTCCTAAGGACACGTGTTTATACAACAGGTGCTGATGAATATTCTCGAACTGAATAAACTGCTGATCTGCTGCTGTGATATTGTGATTTATAATAAGAAGCATCTAGGTTTCCCCCTAAAATGTATACACACACTTTGAATAATTATAAAGGCAGCATTTATTAAAATACATTTCATATTCAAAATTGAGCTGTTAATGTGGGTATACATTTCTTTTGGGGGGGCGGGGGGGACACCCTTTATATTTGTTCTTTGTCCCCCTTCCGGGCACAGAGCTCATAAAACCCTTGGAATTTCCTGGGAAGAGGAGGAGAAAGGTGTCTTTTGTTATGTTAATGAGGCGACTAAGTCAGCAAAGGTTGGAGGTTGGTTGCCAGGGGAACCAACCACCGGATTAAAGGGTTGAAGTTTTCTGTCTCACTCCCTAACCTCTGGGCAGGGGAGAGGGGCTGGAGCTTGATTTCAATCACATGCTAGTGATCTAATCAATGATGCTCACATGATGGAACCCCCATAAAAACCAATTGATGGGGTTCAGGGAACGTCCAGGTTGGTGAGCACGTGTGGAAGCAGGAAGAGTGCCGCTCCCAGAGGGCGTGGCTCTCCATACCTTGCCCTCTTCATCTCTTCCATCTGGCGGTTTCTGAGTTATCGCTTTTTGTAATAAACCATTACACTTGGAAGGAAAAGGTTTCTCTGAGTTCTGTTAGCCGTGCTATAAATGAATGGAAGTCAAGAAAGGGGTTTGGAGAGCCTGTGATCGATAGCCAATTGCTCAGAAGCACAGGTGACAACCTGGATTTGTGACTGGCATCTGAAGTGGGGGACGAGGGAACGGG